>CAHIKZ030000491.1:640000-687500 GCA_903632075.3 Acanthosepion pharaonis
AGTCCCAAGTATAGGACGAAACGGCCGTCCAGTGCTTTCTGCATTCTGTTAAAGTTTCTATCAAACTCGATGAATTAATTAAATATAATTATCAAATCCTCCTAATAATTTCTATCTCTCTCTCTCTATATATATATGTATATGTATATAACAGATTAGCCTACGATAGCAATTTAAACATTGGACGAATAAATAGCTTTAATTATCTTCCCAGACCAAAAGAAACTATTAAATAAACGACCTAAGCAAATACCTCCAATTTTTTACTACGTTAATAAAACGTCAAAAGCGAAAAGAATAAATAATACAAAATGAAAATGAAAAACAAGTAAAGTAAATTAACCCAAATAAATAAACAAACCACTCCCGCAAAAATAACCGCCAGAATAGATTACCCACAATACACCACTGACCCATATATATAAATAGCCGAGGAAATATCCAGCATTCGCGGCCTGACGATTGCGTCTAGCATGAAACAGACAGTCGCCTCTGAGTGTTGACTTCAATGTTCACTTATATATATATATATATATATATATATATATATATATATATATATATGAGTGGAAACAGAAAAGTTCTCCTCTGACAAAATAACCAACTAATATCTTTTTTTATGCTTAATTTTATTTTTCTATTTTATTTATTTATTTTTTGTTTCATACGCATGTCTTTGTCGGCTCGAAAATTAGGATCTGTAATATATATATATATATATATATATATATATATATATATATATATATATATATATATAGAGAGAGAGAGAGAGAGAGATACAAAGGTTGATGGAAAAAAATGCTATATTCAAACTAATTCCAAAATATTGCGTATACTTTCATCTTTTTCATATGTGGGTTAAAGATATATATACCTATATCTTCTCTTATATACCTATTATGCCCCACAGTTGTATCAGTCTCCCATGATCTCTCTCTCTCTCTCTCTCTCTCTCTCTCTCTCTCTCTCTCTCTCTCTATGCCACCATATAACCATAATGTCAAAATCAACATAGGTAAAATTTTCCTTAATTTAATGCACAAATTTTACATCAATATTCGATTGCTCAACAAGATTTTCAACAAGAACAACATTGAAATTAGCTACAGCCGTACAAAAAAAAACCTTTGTGCAGTATATAGCATAGCATAATAATTTAATGCTAAACAAATATTTAACAATTTTAATAGTAATGATATTACTGACAAAAATTCTAATTGCCCGGAATATAATAATGCCCACTTAATTCAAAATGCATAAATAAAGGTGTAATTTACAAAGCTAGCATTGAGCATAATAGTTAGACTAAATATTATTTTGATTTCACTGCTAACCATTGGGAAAATTGGTACTACCATCAAAAATATTTCTGGCAAATCAAGACAGGTAATTATACACCTGTAGTCAATCTAGTTCTGTTTTGCATACTTTTATTTTTATCAAGATATTTTGAATATTGTCATTCATCGTTTCGGCTTAATCTGTGTATCCCATGTCTCGTCTTTTTTTATGTCTCTGGATTGGAATCACATTTCCCTCGTGTTGTTGACGATATTGAATACAAAATATACGTAGAAATGCCTGGTCACTGAGAATTCTAACTCACGGCTAGCGCTGCAATATTACACTAAAAGCAAGCGATTTACTTCTATCTACGATAGATAGTCATCGCCATTGTGAACGTCGGATTTAACACTACATGGTGTCTATCAGTTTCACGCTGCAACGCGAGACGTATATGGCTATAAACAGAGATTATCAAGTCTTCCACTATAAATATAGCAAGACTTAAACAACAAACACACGTGCACGTACATATATAACCCTCTTTTTTTTTCACCCTTATATGTTTTATAATCCTATGTTTGGACATAACTAATGACTTAAGACAAGTGAAGAATGTGCTTTTTTGTTGTTTTCACTTAAACAAAAGACATTTATTAATAAAAATCTTAAATGGACAAAGATTACCACAGGATATGGGTTGTGCTTGTTGGGAAAAAAAATGAATTTCCCGAAGAGATAATTCTCAAGGGATTTTGTTGATTTCTTTTTCAGTTGCTTTCCTTTATCAAAGCTCCAACAATAACAGGAACAATTTTAGTTTTTAAGTGTCACATTTCTTCCATTTTCAGGTCTTTGTTTACTTTTTCAAAGATCTTTGCAGAGATGTTTTTGGTACGCTTATATCAATGTGCCAGTGTTTTCTTTTTCTGTCTTTGATAATAATGTCTGGGAAATTTGCTTGTATTGTTTGGCCTGTGTTGATAGAAAAAAGGATAATAACATCTGCTGCCTCAACAACGGATTCAGGATGATGGTCATATCAGTCTGTGGCTGTTTTTATCTTGTTGTGACGACAGATCATCCAATGAAGATATTCACCTACTCTCTCGTGAAAGTTTGTTTTTTATCATTATGTATAAGTGATGAGTACCCTGAGATAAGGTGATCAATAGTGTCGTTATTATTGTTATTATTATTATTTTTATTTTCTTTGATTTCTGGAGTTTACATTTCTTTCCGGGTCCCGCCCAGGGACCTAAGGTTAGAAATGGCATCTTTTTTCCACTGACAAAAAAAATTACATAGATAAAGCCCTTCGTAAAGTGTGTGCTGTACTTGTCAGAAGAATTTTTTGTATCTCCTTGAGGCATGGACTTCCAGGAATCCCTTCAATTAGTCTACTGCAATCTTTGCCAACCAGTTCTAGGGCTCCAACTACAATAGGGATTGTTGATGTTCCCATATGCCACATTTTCGAGATTTCTATTTCATGGTCCTTGTTTTTTGACAGCTTTTATTATTATTATTATTATTATTATTGCTGATCTGAATTATTCGAACTGGTGTCTTTCTTTTGGTTTTTATAGCTATGAGGTTTCAGCCGTTGTACATCATAGCCTTCTTCCGGTGTATGTCGTCATTGCTAACCTTCCAAGAATTGAATAAAGTCTTGGTTCCAATTTCTGCAAAAGATTACCAATTACGACAAACATCTAAAGAAGGGCTGAGACTACAACAGCCTAAATATTATGACGCTAACAATCAAAATGAAGATACTAGTCAGTATACATCAGTATATAATAATAATCTTCGACAATCGATGTTTTGTTTTTTTTTGTTTTTTTTCGTATTCGTTCAGTAGATTACCTCGCCATGGAGCATTATTACTGCAGTGATAAAGATTTTCATTGTGTGTTCCACATTTTTCGCCATTGGACATGCTGAGTTTTCAGAACTTTTTCTCTATCTCGATCGAATATGTTCAACATTCTTTTTTCTGAAATTAAACTTCAAAAAGTTAAATTCAGTTTTCAATAATAATATCAAAATATTTTGAAAATGATGATTCCGTCATGTTGAGTATCCCCACTCCGAACTAAATACATACACATATCAATAAAGAATATAGAGAATTTAATAAAGAATTCTTTCTTCAGGAGACGATTTTCAGTATCTGAAATGGAGTCGATATTTTAAAATAAGGCTTCATATAAGCAATATAAGCAGCGTTCATTGTTACTGGCAAAGTTTCGACAATTATTCACTTAAGCGGCGTATAATAAACTGCTATTCCCTGAATGGCGTAAAATCGACGAGACTAAGTTATATACGTTTATTTCAGTATCTGTCTATATTTCTGAGATGAGTTATTATGTACACTATTTACATTATTCGGACTATTATCCTCATCTTTGTTGCCATATTTATTACAACGTTTCGGCCTTTCAGTATCTGTCTATATTTCTGAGATGAGGTATTATGCACACTATTTACATTATTCGGACTATTGTCCTCATCTTTGTCGCCATATTTATTACAACGTTTCGACCTTTCAGTATCTGTCTATATATCTGAGATGAGCTTTTATGCACACTATTTACATTATTCGGACTATTATCCTCATCAAGGACACGTAGCACAGTGGATAAAGACGTTGGTCAGATCCAGTGACAAGACCCCAGGCAGTGGAGAACTTGAAGAGGGGAATTAACTGGAGATAACTGACAGTCATTAAAACATGGCAACAAGAACAGTCTACTCCAGTAAGCGAAATAAAGGGTTCAGTTCGGCATTCCAACTACCTGAAGAAGGCCGGAGTTTACAACGGCTGAAACGTTATAATATGGCGACAAAGATGAGTACAATAGATCGAATAATGTAAATAGTGTTCGTGTATTTCAATTAAACATTATCACAACGGATAATGGTGGGTTACATAAGAAATACATGCTGAAAACATTGTTTTACTAGCGTTGTCCAGGTGTGATTCATGCTGGATGTTATTCTCCGCCATGTTGCAACTCCAGTAATAGACATAACTGATCCGTTGCATGTGAGACAACCTGTTTGTTTATCAAAGAATTAATCACCTCTGACACTTCGAAGATGTTTACATGATTTTCAATACCGGCGATAACGATATGTTGCATCTTGGTAAGCATTTAGCCCAAATAGCTTGTCTGCACTGGTTGCAACGTCGGCTGTTTCTAATGAGCTGTCGTTCTACAGTTATAAGCTCCGCTAAGATGATTGCCGAACTCCATCAAGCACCAGGCTTCATGCGAAATATCTTCTCTAGATAATAATTCAACGATTGACCTTGGGTCACTTGCTCTACCACGTGACATGGCTGAAATGAAACAGGAGAATTTATTTTATGTCGTTTAAGCAAAGCAGGACTTTGACAAATTATTTGACGCTGCTTTTATCAAGGATTATCAAAATCTCTACCTGGAATTTATCGATCGGAAAATACTGAAAGTCACCGTAGAATTGTTTTGTCAGTCTTCGTAGTTGTGACATATCTTCTGTAGATTAGCAAACGCAATGGTTACTATGTCTATTCAGAAAGAAAATGGAATTGATTTCAGCTTCAATAAGCACATACAAGCTTACAGCACCTGCTATTCCCAAGAGGTCACCCTACTAGGTACTGAGCAGGCTCAACGTTGCTTAACTTCGGTGGTCGTACGTGAACCAATGTTTCAACGTGATATGACCGTAAGACTAGAAATATGAATAAAACTCACCAATTTCCAACCAAATAAAAATGTCCCTTACTACGGTTCATCAGTCACCTCTTCTCCATTAATGATGCCAAACAATTCAATAAAATGATGCAACAGGTAACCCATCTAGGTACTAACCAGGTTCGATGTTGCTTAACTTCGGTGATCGTACGCGAACCGAAAGCAGTCCAATGGAAATTTCATCAGCACAAATCATTAGAATTGTTTTTATTCTGAAAATGAAACACCGGAAAATCGAAAAAAAAATAGATAATTAATGAGAGTTAAATGAAAATCTGTTAGTAAGTCATTGTCGACAGGATGTGAACCAGCAAAGAATTTGAGTAAATAAACCTAACTTCGCTTCAATAATTCACGACTTACAGAATCACTAAGACTGTCTTCAAAATTTATTCCAATAAAAGTTGTTAAGAGTAGCACTCCACAAATTCTATAAAATGTAGTAAATTCTATGACATTTAATGTCTGCACTTATTTTAGCGACAATTAAATACTTTAAAAAGATGGTGATATATTGCAAAAGGTAAAAAGCATACATATTTTTAACTTTGATGAAATTCATTAGTGACAGTTTAGCTCAGTAGCCATTAAGTCTTATCGATGATGAGAAATTCACTTCAACAATTTTCGTTTTGAAATTTTCAATTTTAAAATTAAAAGCGTCATATCTTTTAAGTAGCACTTCATATTAAATTGCCAGAGTTATAACTGAAATAAATGCGTGACGTAGGAAAATTAAAGAGATTATTTACTAAATAGTAATGCCTTTAATGATAGTTATGATGAAGTGAAAAAATAATGGTGATGATGATGATGATATACAAAGGACGATGTAATAATAATAATAATAATTAAATATAGGAATGTGGCATGTCAAGTGTTGTAACCTAGGGAATGTTACTGAATAGAATAATCACACGAAGTTTGGTAACGAGCGATAATACATAGGACAAGAACAACATATGTAAGATTCGCCAGCGGCGCGTAGAAGAAGTAGTCAACTGTGAGAAGTGAGTCAAGTGAATTCCACAATAAATCTCTAACTGCAGGATATCTACCAAATGTGACACAAGGCCAAATTTAATGTAGGTAATGTGAGCCCTTAGGCTCGGCCAAAAATTCCCTGTACACCCCATATAAAACAGGGTCAGGTAGCTGTTTTCCGAGACGAGACTCTGCCCTTCAACATAGTCTCGTCTGCGGATCCTCTCTGCCCGGAGGCACAGAGTTTGACCAACACAGCTGGAGACAAATATCCGACTGAAGACCAACATACAGTATTTACTACTGTATTTATGTGAATGGAGGCTTACACATTATCGTCCGTAGGTATGATACGATATCAAGACAACATCACCCGTTTGTACAGGGTTATTCAATAATAAAGAAAGCCAACAACTTCAAAATAGAGTTTCAAATGGGCACAGAAATGCAAGTAAAGCATAATAAACAGACAGTAGCTGGAAAATATGTAAAGAAAGAAAGCAAAGGCAAATGTAAACGACTAGATACAGAAACGATGGCAAAATAAACTGCTTCACGGTCAATAACCTGCTCGTAACAAACAAACTGATGTAGACAAACCCCGTACCTATTAGTGGCTACGTAGTGCAAAGTTAAAAGCTAAAACCGAAGGTTTTATTCTTGATGCACAGGGCAAATGCTTGCTAACTAAAAATTACCAACCACACATACTAAAAACTAAATTAACTCAAAAGTATCTCGGAACAGTTGACCATCTTGTGTCAGATTTGCGGTAGGGGCACCTAATGAATATAAAACCGGGCATGACAGAGTGGGTCAATATCTACATTTGAAAATCTGCAACTTTTACGGAAAGGAAACTGAAAGAAATTGGTATGAACATCACCCAAACCCGTTTCCAGAGATAGGGCCTATAACAATTTTATGGGACTTTACAATACACACTGACAGAACAATCAAAGCTAATTGCCCGTCATCATGATTTGAGACCGCGAAAACAAAATGTGCCTTCTCATTGACACGCAGACTACAATATATCCTTGAAGGTCTTTAAAAAACTATCAAAAATGTGGCACATGAGGCCATCAAAAATTCCGGTTGTAGTTGGAGCCTTCGGATTGATTGGAAAATATTCCAATAGTCTCATTGAAGGAATTCCTGGTAGACCATGCCTTAAAGAAATACAAAAAATTGTTCTCACAAGTACAGCCCATACCTTACTAAAGGCTTTATCTATGGAAAATATGTGTGATTTTTGTTTTTTTAAATTTTCACTGGAAAATGTTATGATGCCATCTCTGACCTTAGGTCTCTGGTCGGGACCCGGAAAGAAATGAGTAGACACCAGAAATCAAAGGAAATATTAATAATAATAATAATAATAATAATAATAATAATAATATAAAAGCACTTCGCAAAAAATACCGCAAATAATAAAGACATGAAAATAAGTCATTAATAGTGAGGAAATGACTGATGAACAGAAGCAAGGGAATTTAGTTTGGAAATTGGTGAGTTTTATTCATAGGACGAGGCTTACGGTCACATCACGAATCACTGGTTCCAGTACCTTCACAAAAGTTAAGCAACGTCGAGCCTGTTCAGTACCAAGACAGGTGACCGCTTTGAAATACCAGATGCTGTCATCTTGGATGTGCGGTTGGTGTAATAGACAATGGCTCCGAATTGAAAATCGGAGAGCCGAGTTCCAATTCCAGTTGAATTCGTTATCAACAGAAATAAAATAATAATTTAATAAAAAATATATAAGATTATTGATAACTTATTTGTTCGCATAAAACTTTCTATATCTACAATCTTTATTCATTCGTTCATTCATCTGTTCGCTAAGTTATTCAGTTGTTTAGTCATTGAACTCGTCGAAAATATTTAGCCTTATCTTCAACTAACTTTCTCATAAAAATATCGTAGTTTTTCTAAGAAAAAATTTCTTTCGAAATCTCTACAATTATCTTAGTAATTCTAAGGAATCTAGGTCTTTTCAATAATTCGCCCCCCAAAATAGCATAGACGAAAAAGGGTCATAAACTTAATAAAAACGAAGTTTTACTTTCAAAATGTTTATGCTGTTATTAAGAGAAAAGACCAAAGTATGCGGTCACGTAATATTTAATATTAGTTTTTTTAGCGCTTTATCTATTGAAAAACACAATAATTTGGAAATTCTTGAAAAATCAAAATAATTGTCGAATTTTAATGAAACTTTCAGAACCTATTAAAAAATTAATGAAATTATTCTAGAAATGTTTGTTTTTTTAGAAAGCCATGGCAAAAATATGTTTTTACGTCTGTTACCCCCCTACTTACTTTCTTTTATGAAAAGTTGAAAATTCTACTTTCAATTTTAAATACAAAATATCATGAAGTTGTTAAGTATCTTAATTTAAGTTTGAATATGTGTCTTTTTGGAAGTGATCTTATTAAAAAAATCTATTTTTACAGACCTTAAATTTGAAAGCTTCTTGCTGCGAAGCGTTAGTATTTTAAATATAATTTTAATATGTCAAAAAATGTATTAAAAACTACGGAGGTCCAATTCAGAAATAATATCACGGGTTTCAAAAGTTGGTTTTCCTGATAGCGAGGATCCGGCCTCATAAATTGCGTTGATTTCGTGTCAAATTCTCTGATTACCGACCATCATCGTCGCAACTTCATTTTTTTTTTTTTTTTTTCATTTAATCCTGCAATAGGTAGCCACTGATGAATACGGGGTTCGTCTACATCAGCTTGTTTGGTACAGGTTGATTATTGACCGTGTGGAGGTTTATACAGCCATCTTTTCTGTGTCTGTTCGGTTGCATTTTATTTCTTTTTGAAGTATTTTGCAGCTTCAGTCTGCGTATTATGCTTTCACCCATTTGAGACTCCATTTTGAACTTGTTGACTTCCTTTATTACTGAATAAAGTTTCTTATTTCTTTCATGTTCTTTGACACAGATCACCACGCAGTCTTCTGTAGTTTACTGGTATCTTTTTATTTATTTAATTTTACTGATGTTGCTGCTGCCCCAGTTAATCAAATTAGTTGTTAACTAGCAGCATGGCCCGGCGTTGCCCGTGCTTGATTCAAAAATCGTACGACTCATACAGCAATCGCTATCACTTGACTTAAAATATTTTTGCCCTTCCTTGCCTTTAAAGGAGTGCCCTCTGACGTGCTGATGTTGCTACATGCCTTACTTCTTGCCTATCTCACACTGCGAATTTTTTCTAAGCTCTATACTAAACATTAAATCTGTTACGAAAAAAAGAAGTAAACAAAATGAACACAAAACGATCAGCTTTAAAAAAAGGACTCATAACTGGAAAAACGAATGAAAAAGAATGTTAACAACAAATACTTTTTCACACCCAACCCAGTTCTGCGGAATCAGAATCAACGTTGATTTTAAGCAAGCGAATGAGCCAATTGGAGTAAAGTGCCATGCAGATTTAAATTTTTCCCACTTGTGACGAATGCAGCTATCGATTTTTTTTGCATGCTAGTTAACATTCGTATCAGTCAGCTGTTGGCTCTCTCACGCTGGTCAATAGAATCTCCCTGCCTATTCGTGGCAGCCAGCTACTGGCTCTGACTCTGGCCAGTAACATATGGCCGCAAACTACATGAAAACTGCCGTAGAAGCATGAAAAAATCGATTATTTCCACTATCGATGGGAGTTGGGAAATGTAAAGTCGGTCTTGGCCTTCCCGCTATCTTGGAGCATGTGCATGTAAATTTTGGTGCAAACCGTCGAAAATTGCGGCCGTGCATTCGTTACACACACACACACACACATACACACACACGCACACATACACACGCACACACACACTCACACACACGCACACATACACACACACACACACACACACATCCTGCCTTTTATAGATAGAGATTAATTAAAAAATATTACTGTTGTTGCCTACTATCACTAGCCCTATTATTATTATTTTAAATTTCACATACGTGATATGTTATTCTTCGTATAAATTCTAAACTTTATTCGCTGAATGTTAACTTTTTCTTTTTCCATTAAATTTTTCAAAATTATTTTCGTTAAAAGGACTAGTAATATTAGGCAACAAAGATAATTTTTTTTTTTAATTAATTAACAACTGATTTAACTTTTTTCGTAAATAGGAATATATAATGTTGAGGGGTCTTCCCCTTTTTACACAAATGAACTCACCCAGTATATCCATATACTACTGCTCCGTGAAGACCCGAGAGAGCAAGACCGGAAGAGAGGGAGAGTGAACGGTTGTAGGTAACCGGAAGAGTGAGAATAAGGTAACAGACAGACAGAACGAACGTAGCGATCAAGAGTCACAGTGAGTGAGCACGTAGACTCAGTAAGAAGTCATACAGCGATACTTCAATACCAAAGACAGTATAGATATTTTGCTACTAACCCGCATTCCTGGAACTACTAACCTACATTACCAGTTTGTATTATTACGTTAATACATTATTTTCTTATATTCATTCCTGGCGTTTGTTAATTATTGGTATCGGATTTCACAACATGAAATACACAACATATAATGTTTTATTTAAACATTATGGTATTTACTTGATTCCCACTAAATCAAGATATGACACAAGGTCGATTAACGTGGGAGACCCGAGTGTTTCCACTCATAGGCCACTGGTCAAAATATTGGTCATAGCTTGTCCAATTTAAACATAATACTCTCGTATAATAATTTTTGTATCGTTGAATAGCTTCTTTTCTAATGTCTTTTTCCAACGTCTTTCTTTTTTAACTACAAACGCGTCTCTGTCTCTTGGTAACCCATCTAGGAGAAAGAAAACTTCGAACAACCAGCAACTCAAGGTATTAATCGTGCCGGGGAGTAAATGACCGTTGCGTTATAAGGCCGCGAAAGATCTGTATAGGCTTTGGAACACTGTGTTATAGACAAGCGTATGGTTGCAAGAAAGAAATACGACAACAGCAGAAATAGATTTACGTGATTTATTTCAACAGGAACGTGTGGGTTTTGGACAGCTACCTTGTGGTATAGTTCATAAGCCGGCTTCGGATCTAGGTTGATCTCTCATAGTAGTTCACACTGGTTGGCGTGGCGCTCCCCCTGCTGGCTGCTCAGCCTGACCGTGACAGGTCTCTTCCCTGGCCACCTGTTGACTGCCGTTGTACTTCCGTGTGACCCCTTTTATGGCGTTTTTTATGGCTTAACAGGCTCGAAAAACGACGCGAGTATAATTAGGCGGGAAGCATTTTTATTGGTCGAAAAATAGAAACACTTTAAAATATTATTTTATTTTTCGACCGGAACTCGTGCGTCGGGAACATGTGTAAACGAAGATAATGGTCATTTTGTGACGGGGCTTTGTCCCGTTCACATCCGGCTCTCGCTCTTGAGTATGTTAGTTTATTTGCCTGTAAATCAGCTGAGATATGTCTTATTTTATTTTATAACAACTGTCTATAAAAGACAGTTATCCAATGTGCCGGGCGACTTTTAGTGAACTTTTGGACACTTCGTCACTCGTGGCAGCAATATGAGAAGTAAATATCAAAAAAAAAAATTCCACTATGTCTCTTCCAGTGGATAAACAAGGAGACCGTCCCTCAGGAGTGAACCTACCTGAGGTCGAAAAATCTGACATGGGAACAAACTTCTGCTCCAAATAAGGAATCTTCAGGGCCCCACAACCAGGATAAACCCAATGATGACCCTGCGAATTCTATAACTATAGCCACAACTATTCATTTAAAGAAACTGTCTTGTGAGGAGTACAAATCCGTTATGACTCATTCTATGAAGCATAAAACGCAGAAAAGCATTACTCGACAAAGATGAGATTTGGCGAGTAAAGTTTGGACAAGCAATTAGAAAGTACATTAACGAAAATAAACGAGCCAATGTAAAAAGGTACATCATGAGAAATAACCAATTGATAGATACTGAAATTAAAGAAATAAAAAGAACTGCAACCAGAATAGGCCAATCCCCTGCACGTGAAAGGGAAGCAGAAATGGCTATAAAAAGTACTAACATCACACAGACCACAGATCATAATGAAGAAATTGAGATACGCATCAATCATTGGGAAGATAATTCTGAAAATTTAGAAGAGTTGGAATGGCGTGATCTTAGAAGATCACACACTTTTGATAACACGATTCCAAAAGACATCGAAATGAAATTATTTTATGGAAAAACAAAAACAGTATACAAGAAGACAATGAAAGAATCATGAAACATATTCTTATAGTGGAACACACCTTTTCTATAGTTAATAGACTCTCCCACCTATAATAAGTAGTAATAGTAGTAATAGTAACGACTCAGTCGCGGAGTTTGTCAGTCAGTCGATGCCGGGCGACCGTTAGTCGGATACTAAAGTATCAGCGACCACCACTAGATTTCTCTGCTTCATTACCTATTATATCAAGTTTCTAACGTTTTGTACGTCGAACCTATTTTAGAACCGACTTAGTGAAATACAAGCCTCCACTGCGAAGCTACTCTACAACACATATAAGTCAGACAGAAACTATTGAAATGGACGAACGGGAACAACTCCCAAGATTACAACCAACAACAAAGCAGAACCTGAAAACTATTAAACTCTACAATGCAGCAGTCAAATTAATTCTGGATGAAATAGACTCACATATGAGTCTTAACGAAACAATATATATATATATATATATATATATATATATATATATATATATATATATATATATATCAACAATAGAAGCAACTGAAAAAAATTAGACATTAAAATAAAAGAAAAGGAGTCTTATAGACATGAAGATCCACCTTGGAAAAGAAAAATAGAGAATGAAGTTGAACAACTTAGAAATGAAATATCATTACTCGATGAACTGGCAAGAGGAACAAATGTAAGGACTGGAAAAGGCAGAAAAGTCAAAAGAAAATATAAAATTAGGAATGGAAATGGAGTCCTATCAGCTAAAGAAAAAAAGGCAAAGAATACAACTGAAAGCTAAAAGAAACAGACTTTATGCAAAAGATCAATATTCTACAGACAGAAGATCTTTCAAACTGACGCAAAAAAATTTTACAGAGAAATATGCAAAGGAAAACTTGAAGGGACACCCCCCCCCATCTCCCAACAATGGAAGAGCTTATATAGATCCGGGGAAAATATTGACTTACCCTAAAGACATAACAAAGAAACAGATCGAATTACGCAAGAGGTAGAACGGATGAAAAATAAACTAGAATTAACATGGATGGGAAACACATGTCGATGTGCAATGGAAAAAGCACACAAATTGAAATCTCGGGGAATAAATAAAATTCCTAACTTTTGGCTCTTTTATCTAAATACAGCACACAAAACTAGCCAAAGAACTCCAGGAAATGGTCAATGATCCTACTGAAATTCCGGCATGGGTAATCAAAGTAATTTCCTTCCTTTTACCCAAGAATGGTGACACAGATGTCCCAAAAAACTACAGACCAATTACATGTTTTCCGAAGATTTAGAAACAGTTGACATTTGTTCTGACAAAACAGACAAATTCCTTCTTTAAAAAAAAATTACACACTGCCTCTTGAACAAAAGGGGTGCAAATGTGGCTCTTACGGATGTATCCTCAAGGACACATGGCACAGTGGATAAAGGCGTTGATTAGATCCAGTGACAAGACCCAAAGAGTGTGAGTTCAATACCCGGTTAAGGCAGTGGAGAACTTTCAGAGGGAAATTAGCAGGAGATAACTGATAACTGACATCCATCAAACATGGCACGCGGAACTAGAACAGTCTACCCCGGTGAGCGAAATAAAGGGTTACGTTCGACATTCCAACCACCTGAAGAAGGCCGGAGCGTACAACGGCCGAAACCTTGTGATAAATATGGCGACAAAGATGAGGACATTAGTCCGAATAATGTAAATAATGTACATAATACCTCATCTCAGAAATATAGACAGACTCGGATGTAAAGACCATTTATTTATTAATAGGATTATCTTGGAAAACTGCTTCAATACAAAGTAAACTCTCAGTTCTATCTGGATAGATTACCGAAAGGCATACAAGTGTCCGCCATTCCTGGACCTTAATGTTTTTTTTAGATATATGCAAAATATAACCCGTCCTCATCAATTTCTTCAAACAAAGTATGGCGATATGGAAAACATCACTTCACCTCAATCATATAAACGGAATCTTCTATAAGTCTGATGAAATAAGCATCAACAGAGGATTTTCAGGATGACTCTTTGTCTCTTTTACTATTTTGTATATCTGTAATAGTATCAACCAGCCAACTTAACAGAACGGAATATGGTTATAAGTTATATCAACCGAAAATAAGTCATCTATTTTACATGGATCACAAAGTTATTTACTAGAAATGACAGTATGCTGGAAAATCTCGTGAAAACAGTAAAATGTTTCAGTGATGACACTGGAATGGAATTCGGTTTAAATAAATATGCTAAAGCCACAAGATTACGAAGATCTCTGCAAAAAACCTTCTCTATTAGCTTAGACCCTGTGGTAATAATCCGATTTAGAGCAAGAAGTAGCTTATAAGTATCTCGGCGTATATGAGGGTGAGGGAATTCACCATAAAAAATGAAAGAAATATTGCGAAAATGGTACTAGAGTACGCCGGGACTGATAATAAGAACTGAATTGAATTCTTAGAACAGAATTATGGTCATTAATAACCTTTCCATCCCATTGGTTCAATATAGTTTCAACATCTTGAACCGGACTCAAAATGATATCAGACAAATGGATTCTAAGAAAAGAAAGCTTCTTTCTAAGCAAAACATGCATCATTCAAAGTTTTATGTAGAGCGTCTATACATACCCCGTAAAGAAGCTGGAAGAGATCTTATTCAGTTAGAATTGTCATACAACAACTATTGCTTTACTAACATACATAGAAGCAACAAAGGACTGGATGATACAATTAGTTAAACACGAAAACAGAAAGAAAAGATACTCAATCATAAGTTGTAAATACAAATGGCATTTACATTTAGTAGATTCTGTAGAAAACCAAAACAGAACCCAAGAGCTAATTGCTGCAGCAAAAATTAAGGGAAAAAAAGCCAAGGTTAAAGCTCTTGAACAGATGAAATAACGCTGGCAAGACAATCCTATACATGGCCAACATCCAGAAAGCTTGTGTTGATAAGTACAGCCCACACAATAAGAACTTTGTCCATGTAACGCTAGTGATCTTATGGGACTTAGAAAACCAAAGCATGAAATGTAGCCATAATAACACACCATTACCTACCTTAGGTCTTTCTGCAGAATTGGTAGATCGTGTGACCAATAATAATAATAATAATAATAATAATAATAATAATGATAATGTCTTGGTGTTAATTGAGAAAGAATAGGAAATATTTATCACAATTTGAAACAGCGCTTGCCATGGGACTTAAGAAAGAAGACGTTATTTCTTCTGTTGTGAACGTCCTTGGAAAAGAAAAATCCAAAATCCAAAAATGACTTGGTGAAATTAGAACTGTGATTCGAATTGATATTCTTCGGAAAGTCACACTGCTTGGGACAGCCAGAATTCTGTGAAAGCTTTTGTTGATGTCGAGAGCTGAAGGAATGTTCCATGGTTATTTGTTTCGACCAATTCCTGATCGGTAAAGTACGACCTAAAAAACCTTTAGATAATGGAGATACTAATAATAATAATAATAAGAAGAAGAAGAAGAAGAAGAAGAAGACATTGCTATTAAAGACTACAAACAAAAAAAGTGCCTCCTTATTGATATGGCAGTCCCTGCTGACTGCAATGTATCTTTGAAGATATTCAAAAAGCTGTCAAAATACAAGGACCTTGAAATAGAAATTTCGAAAATGTGGCATATGGGAACATCAACAATCCCTGTTGTAGTTGGAGCCCTAGGACTGGTTGGAAAATATTGCAGTAGACTAATTGAAGGGATTCCTGGAAATCCATGCCTCAAGGAGATACAAAAAATTGTTCTGACAAGTACAGCCCACACTTTACGAAGGGCTTTATATATGTATTTTTTTTTTTTTTTTTTGTCACTGGAAAGTGTCATGATGCCATTTCTAACCTTAGGTCCCTGGGCGAGACCCGGAAAGAAATGTGTAAACGCCAGAAATCAAGAAAAAATAAAATAATAATAATAATAATAATAATAATAATAATAATAATAATGAGAAATTATGGTCATTATATTTAAGATCATTTATTTATAGATCAGTTCAGGAGTGACTCGCAAAATATCTCTCAACAGGAAAATCTAGAGTTAAAAATCACCCAAAAGAAATCGTCCCTAGAATTTACAGGAATAGGAATGTATACTTGTTGTCACTTGATCTTCATGAAAGACTCCATGTTCAAGTGGTTTGCAAAATCAACAAGTCCAAAATAACATCACTGATGATAAAACGAAAATTAAATAAAAAAGAAACCTTAGTCAGATGTAGAGTAGACATGAGTACTTAATTAATTTACTAATTAATAAAGATGTAAATTGAATGTAGAGTTTTCATATTTTATACTGAAACGACATAAGCGTGTCACTTCGATTAAAATTGAGTAATATCATCAAGATTGTCGTTTTGATGATTTTAATTACAAGAGAGATGAAATTGCGTCAATGTGGACCTTATGTTTTTACATTGCCCGGCAGAAAATAAACAACATGGATAGCGAGACACTGGCCTAGTGGATTAAAGTGTTGGTTAGTGAATTTCGTGACATAGTGATTGCGAGTTCGATTCCTGGGTCAGGCAGTGTGTATTTGAAGTTAGTGGAAACGAGCGAGAAATAAAAAAAAAATATTAACGAAACGAGATATCCCGAGATATTAAAAGAGAATTTTATCCTCCCGTAAGTTAAATAAAGAGTCCAACTCAGAATTCCCTGGAGGTCAATACGTATACTGTTTTTAATTGTGCCGAGCTGATTATTCCAACTGAATAGTATTAAAAATAAGAATTAGAAGATAACCTTCAACATGGGCAGTGGGACGAGAACTCTTAGCTTACCCAGATCGATATACACCAGAGGAAGATCGCAGGGCGTAACAACCGATATGTTGTGATAACAACAACAAAGATGAGGACAATAGGCGAAATATAAATAATTTAAATAATTTTTTTTTTCAATATCTTTCTGTATTTCTTAGATGAGGTATTATGATTACTTGGATTATTTGCATTATTTTGTCTCAAGGACACATAGCCCAGTGGATAAAGACGATAGCTAGACCCCAAAGAGTTGTGTGTTAAATACCAGGCCTCAGCAGTAGTGAACTAAAACTTAGATAGTTGAGTTAAAGGAAAATAACTGAGATATCAGGAAGAGGCATGGCACGTGGAACTAGAACAATCTACCCCGGTGAACGAATAAAAGGGTTCGGTTTGACATTCCAATCACCTGAATAAGGCGGGGGTTTACAACGGCCGAAACGTTGTGAATATAGCAATGAAGATGAGGATAACAGTCCAAATAATGTAAGTAATCATAATATCTCATCTGAGAGGTATAGACATATATAGAGAGAGACATAGACATAAAGGCTGGAGTGTACAACGGCCGAAACGTTGTGAATATAGCAATAAAGATGAGGATAACAGTTTAAATAATGTAAGTAATCATAATACCTCATCTCAGAGATATAGACAGATACTGAAGAAAAATACCAATCGCCCGAATAAGGCCTGAGCATACAACGGCCTAAACGAAGATGAGGATAACAGTCCGTATCATGTAAGTAATGTAAATAATAAACTTTTCGTACAGCGTCAGAGAAACAGGTTACAACTACAAATAAGTGCGTTCAGTAGAATGCATATTGTATTGCAGATTCTGAAGAGAAATGCGTTTTATGAATGCAAGGCTCGTTGGGATGACAATCTAGACGATTTGAGAAGAATTCTAACCCCGAGAAAAACACGACGAAATAAATATTTCTTCAGATTAGGTCGTCAGATCCTATCGGATGGAAGAGCCTCACAAAAAGGATGTACTAGACAAATACAGACTAACACATAACAAAACACACACCAGGAAAAGATATAAGTTTCTGTAACGAACAAATACCATTCTTATACGCTTTGTTATTCTAACCAGTAAACTCTTCTTGGATGATCAGCGTTTTGGATATTATATCTCTGACCTTTTTAAGGTGTCTCTTTTTATCATCTAACCCTACCAAATATGAATACAAACACCTGAGCAGACGAAAAGGATGTTCCTATAACAAACAATATGAGCACATAGGCCGAATAGCAAAACAAATACAGACTGAAAATCCATAGAGGAGAACATGACTAAAAACTGGGTGTACGCTATCCCATGCAGCTGCGTAAAGGAATATAAAGGAGAGACAGGCCGCCCCTTCAAGGTAAGGCTTCAAGAACACCAGAAAGCTGTAACACGAGGGGAAGTAGAAAAAGCAGGCGTGGCTGACCACATATGGAGAGAGAAGGGAGATCACCGCCCCCTGTGGGATCAGGTTGAGATCATAGACAAGGAAGACCATTGGAAAATTCGTAAACATCTCCTGAGCCACCCAAGCATAGAAATAAATACAATATGGGAACCAGTAATAAGGGGTGCCAGAGAAAAGCAATGATAACAACACAGTTGCAATATGAGCTCTGGTAAAAACATGAATTGATAACAGCAAAAATTGCAATATGAGCACTGGTAAAAATGGTTACGGAAGACATTTGGTTTATAATACTCAGAAATTCATACCCAGATGACACATGCCACAGTGGATAAAGGCGTTGGTTAGATCCAGTGACAGACCCAAAGAGTGTGAGTTCAATACCCAGTTAAGGCAGTGGAGAACATTCAGAGGGAAATTAACAGGAGATAACTGATAACTGACATCCATCAAACATGGCACGTAGAACGAGAACAGTCTACCCCGGTGAGCGAAATAAAGGGTTTAGTTCGACATTCCAACCACCTGTAGAAGGCCGGAGCGTACAACGGCCAAAACGTTGTGATAAATATGGCGACAAAGATGAGGACAATAGTCCGAATAATGTAAATAATGTACATAATACCTCATCTCAGAAATATAGACAGACTCTGAAAATCCTTTGCTCGAAATTCTTGGAAATGGCAGTGCTTCGGTTTTTAGACTTTTTCGGATTTTTGAATAATATTTAATTTGTATATAGCATCTATAAAATGGAGCAGCTTAGGAATGAAACCCAAGCTGTTTCTTGACATTTTCTCTCTCTCTCTCGCTCTCTCTCTCTCTCTCTCTCTCTCTCTCTCTGTCTCACTCGTCATTCACTTCATTTTACCATGTATTTTCTTCTTTAAGAAGGAATTATTTTGCTGTTGTCACTAGTGCTTACTTTATGTTGCTGTGGAATTTTTCATAATATTTTTGGCACTGGTGTAGGCTTCTTTAATTTTAAATTCTTATCCTTAATTTGCATATAATTAGGATGCTATCCACCTCCCCTAATCAGTATTTACTGAAACTGAAAATTTCAGAACAATCATAAATACAAAAATGTTGCGATGAATAAATCAGCTACTTTTTCTGTAAGAGGAAAAGTTCTTCAGAGGAAAAATAATGATTAAGAATAAATATTTATGAAAACATAGAAATATTTAAATAAAAGAAATACTTAAAAAATAGATGAAATTTTCTCATTGTTTAAACAAGTCTTTTATACAAGTTGAGAATCCTTTATCCAAAATTCTTGGGACCAGAAGTACTTTGGTTTTCAGATTTTTTAGAATACAGGCTATTTAATTGTTGCTATAAAATGGGGCAGCTAGGAAATGGAACCTAACTATAAAAATGATATCCCTTTACATTTCATAACACAGTTTATACATATACCCTGAAGGTAGTTTTATATAAATAGCATATACCTGAAAGTAATTTTATATAAAATTTAATAAATTTTGTGCATATACAGACGCGGGCAATGATATATATATAATATCTTTACTGAACATGGAACACCTGGTAAGTAATCCACAAAGGAAGGTGTTGAAGAGATGATTACTAACAAGAAACTAGTGCCAATGTTGGCTATATAGCTGGTGTGGGGAACCCCCACACCCAGGGTAGATGAGGTCAATTACAACAGCTGCACATCACCTAGGAACCTTCCCAGTGGTTTCCGATATTTTCCATTTTTGGCAAGTCATGTCAGCACCTGAAAAACTTTCGGATTAAGGACACTCAACTTGTACTAATGTTCAATCAATACGAAACTTAAGAGCCACTCAAGTTAAACAGTAAGTTAAATATATATATTATATATATATATATATATATATATATATATATATATATATATATATATATATAAAGATATTTTGTAGGTACAAAAATTTAATGATCGAAATAAAAGTATAAAACTTAATATTACGAGACATATTAAAAACGGGCGAAGCAACCGGTTTCGCTCCCGCTCTTCAGGCTTCGACGGGAGATTTAATTTAAAATTAACACAGAAAAATGTACAATAAAAGGAAGTTGTGGGAGGAAAAATATATATATATATACATGTTTCATTAAAAACGACAATGAAGGTACTACGGTTAAGCTTGTTATTTAATTTTTCTTATGTTCTTACAAGAGCTTTCTTTTCTGGACAAAGAATTAAAATTAAATAAAAAAGCTTAACAGTAGTACCGTGTCTGTCATTTTTAATGAAACATGCATAAAAGAAGGATTGCTGCCTAAATATATATATATATGTGTGTGTGTGTGTGTGTGTGTGTGTTGCGAATCACGTATGTAAAATTCTTGGACCGGAAGTGCTTCGGTTTTCAACTATTTTTCGGATTTTGGAATACAGCCTATTTAATTTGTATAGAGCATGTAGATAGCCTCCAATATCTGAAGATATAGAGCATCTTTAAAATGGAGCAGATTAGGAATAGAGCTCAAGTATAAACACAATATCCACTTACATTTCATAACACAGTTTATACATATACCTTGAAGGTAGTTTTATATAAGTAATATGGACACTGAACATAGTTTTATAAAAAATATTAATAAATTTTGCGTACATGCATGACGTTAGTCATGTAATGCTCACACGGATTTTTAAGTGGTGAAATTAAGATTTCATGTAAAAGTAAAATATGTAGCTGGGCTGGGGAACCCCCACACCCAGGGCAGATTATATCAATTACAACAGCTGTACATCTCCTAAGGACCTTCCTGTGTTTTCTGAAAATTCCCATTTGTGGCAAATCATGTCAGCACCTGAAAAACTTTCGGATTTTGGAGAGGTTTTTTTTGTGTGTGGGGGGGGCAATATTGGATCAAGGATACCCAACTTATTTACACTATATACATTGTTCCAACTGTTGTCGTCATCTTTATTGTAATATTCACAACGTTTAGACTATTGTACGCTCCGGCCTTCTTCAGGTGATCTGTATTGGAATTTCAAACAGAATTCTTTATTTAGTCCACAGGGGTAGATTGTTCTAGTTCCACGTGCCATGCCTTTTCTGGGTATCTCAGTCTCAGTTAATTCCTTGTAGTAACGCAACTCTCCAAGTTTTTGTTCCCCACTTCTGTGGCCATGTCTCTGTCGTGACCAGGTCTTTGTTGTCACCAAGGCCTCTGTTGTGGCCAGTTACTGAACTCACAACCCTTTGGGTCATGTAACTTTTAGAATCATTCAGCAAACGCTTTTATCCATTGGGCCGAAACCTTGCGAATATGACAATAAAGATGAGGACAATAGTCCGAACAATGCCAATAGTTACAATACCTCATCTCAGAAATATACACAGATATTGAACCTGTAATAATAATAATAATAAGAGACAGAGTACAAAATCAAGGCTTCGAGATATGAACCATTAGAATGCAGCATCTCAAGACAACAAGATTTGCATATCGTTAATGGGGTCTTTTGGAATTATATTAAAAGAATGTCACACGCGTAATCAGTAGTTGTAAAATGTTGGAATAGACAGAGTACAAAAGACGACGTGATCGTGTTTGCCTTAATTTTCACTGGCACTTGTGAAAAATGGCTAAAAATGTCACAAAATGATACGATTACGTACAATTGTGAGAAATGAAAAGATGGAGTAAGTAAAATATATTTTGAAACTATGACTTCCAAACAAATCGAGGTATAAACACTAACTGAAAATAAATGCCAAATAATTGATGTGGCCATACCTGTTAACTACAATGTAACAACAGAAAAGCAAATAAAGATTATCAGCAAATAAAGAATATCAGCAAATAAAGATTATCAGCAAATAAAGAATATCAGAAAATAAAGAATATCAGCACATAATGTGTAGAAAAATGACATAAAAAAGTCATTCCGGTTGTTGTTAAGGCACTTAGTTATAATCCCATTGAACTTGAAAGATATTGGTTGCTTGGTTGCTTGGTTTAGTGGCATATAAACATATATGGGTTATTTAATGCCGAAATCTAAATATTTTGAACGTAATTGGATGCCTTCAATTACAGATAGAATGGTCATATTTGCTATAAAAATGTATTTTTGGTATCTTTCTTGTTTTTTGACAGGTAGTATCATCCCTAGTACTAAGATATCTACACAACAACAGTACCATGATATTCATAATAATAATAATAATAATAACCACATCAGTGGCTGGCTGAGGAGCACTGGGTTTAAAGCTGAGACAGAAGTCCTAATTATTGAAGTTTAGGACCAAAGACTCGCTACCAGATCCTATTTCTGTCACATAAATAAGGATGGAAATAACCCGAAATCCAGGATCTGTAGAAAATATGATGAAACTGTCGATCATATTATATCAAGATGCGCGGAACTAGCAAAAAAATGAATATATCCAGAGATATAACAAGGTAGCGACATATGTGCACTGAAAAATATGCAAGAAGCACAAAATCGAAACCACTGAGAGATGGTATGATCACCAATCAGACACAGTTACCCAAAATAACGATGTAACTATCCTCTGGGACATGTTAATTCAAACTAACAGGGAAATAAAAGCCAACAGACCTGTTATTATCATAAAAAAATAAAAATTCAGAAAGTGTATGCTTATTGACATAGCAGTATCGTCTGAGAGAAATATCACCAAACAAGTTATCCAGAAGATCGCACTACTAAGAAATATTCCATATACTAAGAAAAGTCCTATCAATTAAATGACAATTAACCTGTAGGGCCTAAAGACCATAGTTTGGACCCGGCTCTACAGAATACAAAACAGGAAACATTATATACAGAAATAATAATAATAATAATAATAATAATAATAATAATAAGCGGTCTTTATGATAAAGTTGGCCAAATAAAGTACTGTGTACCTATCAAAGAACGGCAGATTGTTTTTTGTTTTTGTTTTGTTTTTTCACTTTGTATGTCATTCCATATTGGATACCCTGTTACTGCTCTTAATTCTTTCTATTTCTTACCAACGAATATTTCTGAAATTTCGGCTCCATGATATTTTTGAAGATTGCCAATACACAACTGAAAATACATTAGATATCGTTGCAACCGGGAACAAATGGTAATAAATAATTGTTAAAAATCGGTAACTTACTGTTTTTAGTGGCTGAGGTAAATCGGAAACAGGTGACGTAAAAGGAAGTAAAATCGAATGGTTTTTCTTTTCTACAGGGTGGGTAAGTTCTCGTACATAATTTAGTCGAAACTTCCAGTTGACATATTTACGTGATTTATTCAAGACGATAAATACGCGTCTATCACTCAGTCGAAATGCTGAACACTTGGAAAGTTTATTTTTATTTTGCCAAATTGAAGTATTTATTTATTTTTGCGACAAGTCAGCATTGAGATCGTCCTTTTGAAGAAGGAATGACAGGATTTAAAGGATTGTCAAAATAAGTTAAATAATTAAAAAAAAAAAAAACTTGACAACTTCATTGTCTCTGCGACAATTCTTACGATTCCTCAAATAATTTATCGGCTTTTCCCGAAGACAATCCTCAATGATTTCTCTGTCTCTTTTATCAGATTTTTGGAAATTATTTTGTAGGGTGGGGTTACTTAGATTATGATGATTGAATCGGATCATTAGCATCATTCGAGAAAATGAGTTAGCAAGTGCGCAACGAGTATAATAAAAAGAAAACATTCTAAGCATATCAGCTGTCATATACGGACATACCAATGTATAAATTAAATCATCATATTCAGAAGGACGTGTATATATATATATATATATATATATATATATATATATATATATATATATATATATATATATATATATATATAATAATAATAATAATAATGATAATCTTATAAATATAAGTAAGTCTCTTGGACATGAGTAGAGGCTCTCGCCTTGTTTAGGAAGGGGTTCCCGGTACTCTCTCTCTCTCTCTCTCTCTCTCTCTCACTCACTGGCCTCTGTATCTCCAGTTGCCTTGATCTATCCACTACCCTTCTCCTCATCCTTTCTTCTATCACTCTTATCTGATCTTGTTCCAAATTTTCTGTAACCCCTTGCGTCCTAGTGGCTTTTCGCCTTGCTTGGGGTGAAAAAAAAAAAAAAAGTATACCCGTCCGGAAAAACCTTAGGTATTTTGGCTTGTAAATGAACAAACCAATACCCAAGGAAAAATAAGGAATAAAAGAAAAAAAAAAGAAAGAACAAAGAACATGTAATTCAGGCGAAAACAATCGACCAGAATCCAAGCTCAAAGTCCAAAGAAAAAAAACCTCTGACACGAGTAAAGTAAAAATAACTAAGCAAAGTGCTCAATACACTAAGTAGAGCAAATCTAACTATGAATCTAAAGAGCCAGGCAAAACTACCTAGGTTTCACCTACGCATATATATATATATATATATATATATATATATATATATAGATAGATAGATAGATAGATAGATAGATATAGTGGATTGGGGGTAGCATATCTTTATTTAAACATATATTGTTAAATATAACAGACAATGAATGGATGAATTGCTTTTATATCTGACCATGAGCCAGTATATTGTTTGCTTTAATTTCGGATGAAAATAAAGAGAAAAATTGTCCAACATTTGGATATTTTTTTTATTAAGCTTGTCCTTGATCTAAGATTTTGGCTCACATGATCCATCTTCAGAGAAGTTAAGGGACATTTTAACAAAGATATTCGCCATCGAAGATAATCTTTTGTCATGCTGACATCGAAGATTACCATGCGACGGTAACGGTCGTGGAATAGTATACGCAGGTCGTAAATTCAAGATGCAGTTCTATGACATCATACCACGTGAGAAGTCGAAATATTAACAACAGAACCATATGTTTAGATGCAATATAATGTGTTGTGACTAGTTTGAAATGTAATTTTGTTGAGTGTGGATTGTTTTGTTTTAATGTAGATAGCCTCCGGTATTAAAATTAAAAACTGGCAATTTTAACATCCAAATTTAATCACTATTAAGTTTAAAAACTACAAAATTTTTGAGAAAAGAAAAAAATATATGTTTATTCAATTTATATATATATATATATATATATATATATATATATATATATATATATATATATATTGATGCATGTTTCATTAAATAATATAGACAAGTTTGTCTATTTATTTTAGGTAAGATCCTTTCATATTGTCTGATAATCTTAATAGCAATATCATTAAAAGACTAAATCACCATTTTTATACATGTTTTAACCATATCTAAGCTTTCGGCTTACATAAGCCATTATCAAAGATGACAATTACATTTCAATATGTCAAACAATACACGGACAAACAATAATGATAGTCTGTTTTTGCTGCATGCAAAAATTCAAAGCAACGACTAAATCGTGTATACGAGACATAATATGTAGAGTAAGTTAATATTGAGGTTTTTGTACAGATCTGTGTGTGTAAAATTATTTTCTTACTCTTCTGTTCCATTTTTTATCCAGTTTAGTTTTCGATGCTGTCTATATCTTCCTGCTTTTCATTCTACGATTAAGATTTATTCATTTTTTTGACATTTTTTCTCATCTATTCTTTTTAACTTCGTTCCATTTTTAAATTTCATTCAAATGATTTTACTTATTATTAATTAAACAATTCACGTTTATTTTAGAAATTTGTCGGCGTGGAAATTGAAAAAACATTGAGTTCAAATTCCATCCTTGTGCGTTGTGTTCACTTTTTGAAAGGCATGAATCGGGTGACCCCTACCTCCAGCTCTGGATTAAATAGCAGGGTGGACTATAGTCTTGAGTGACTGTCTAAGAGAAAGGAATTCCAAACTATGAAGAACGCAAAAGGAAATCACTGAACTGACTTTACCAATGCGTAGTAATTCGAAAAGAAAAAGTGAAATGTGTGGAGAGTCATCTACGTTTTGAAGTGATATGACATGAAATTTCTCTCAAAAAATTCTCGATATTTTCTTCTCTCAAATTTAATTCCCATAACTTTTCTAAACATCCTGTTTTCTTCAAACTTTCTAGTATTTGTTGCTCTTTGCAAATAATTCCACATCAGTCATATCCGCAAAGTGGTTGACCTTATTTTTTTTTTTATTTTATTCATAAACTGCTCTTCTCTTTTACATTGTTGTACGTTTATATTTCGTGTCTTCGACTTAACAAAGAATAGCCAAAACTTTCTGAAAGAATTCTTCATTCCTTACTTCGTGAGATACTCGATATGACCAAGTCAATCGGTGTTGGTTACTCATAGAATTCCCACTCAAAAATTTTGATGCTGCTTCGCTGATATTAAATAGGTTCATGTTTATGCTAAATGTTTACCATTCCATTACAAAGGCTTGTAATCTTGTTTGAATCTTTCTAAAACTTCTTTATTCCTTATATCACAGTCTTCAAGTTTCGATTACCATTAATTCCAAATCATGTTTATTGATTATAGTCTTCTTATATATGCCGTGTCCCTTCATCCCTTGAGCGATCATGGCTCTCCACAATTTCCTGTCTTTTGTAAGTAATATTTGTTTCCTTACTATCTATCTGTTCGCTATCCATTTACAGAAACTTGTTAGGTAAGTTACTTGCTGTTTTCTATCGCTGTCATATGAGTGTCAACTTCTCCAAGCCTCTCTTCTTCATTGCCAGAAACTTTATCTTCCAGAAATTTAAAATCACTTTTCTGGCTTGGTATCTCGACTTCAGTCACTTTCTCACAGATGCGATGTGTCTTCCTTCTGTATTTTCCTTATGGCAACTGCTCATAATGAGGATTTTTTCCCTGGTGACCCGAATATATGAATTTAAGCATACTACTAGATTGACAATTAGGTCCCACCCTTTCTCTGTCGAAATAGCTAAAGCAACCGTGGCGGTTGTATATATTGTACTCCAACAATTTATTTTCTCGCACTTCCCATCTGTGAAACATCATTCCGTTTACTTGCCTTCTTTATAACTACAACCTTCAAAAATTTAAATGCAACATCAATCACTATCTTCTGTCTTCTTTAAAGACTTTCATCTTTTGTCCTTTCACAATCATCCTATTCCCGCCTTGTTTGTGATGAGATGATTAAAAATAAGAAAAAGAAGTCTCCAACTATTCATAGATTTCTTCTGTTACTTCCGCTTGTAGGATTGTCACAACACTGGTAAGCATGTTATTGTTCTGAAGTTTTTTGGC
This sequence comes from Acanthosepion pharaonis, assembly GCA_903632075.3. NCBI lineage: Eukaryota > Metazoa > Mollusca > Cephalopoda > Sepiida > Sepiidae > Acanthosepion > Acanthosepion pharaonis. The sequence continues at coordinate 667,622 of CAHIKZ030000491.1, forward strand.
TTTTTTTAGTTGTTTCTTTCTAAGTCTCAGAATAGATTTCCCTCTCATCATCGATTTGAGAGTTGCTTCTTTAAGATATTTCTCTTTTCTTCGTCTTTTGTGAGCATCATGTATTAGTGCTATTTGTGTTTTTGTTGATATTATAGTGATCTTCTATATGTCCGCCATTATTAATAGTTTTCCATGTTTTCATTTTGTATATTTTCATTAATATTTCTGTTTATTCTTTCGCCTCGTCCGTTTTGATTCATTATTAAAATTTGTGTTATTAATTTTCTAAAAGATTAACTTCGACAAGTTTGTGGAAACTTGTGAAACAAATCTAAAAATACAAACGGAACTGAAATCACAATATCAACCGACGCTCTCTAGCATTCAATGCAAACACTTGGACATTACGTGACACACATTAAGCAAAAATACGTCGATAGGCGACACTTCACACTGGGACATTCGTTATAATGAGTGCCAATCACGTGACCCCGTATCTAATTGAGCGCATGCGTGCGTTAAAAAGGAACAGAAAAATATTACTGTCATTCGAGTAAGTGTCTCGTAGCGTTTCGAATTTCGGAGTGCATTTTATGTTTATTTCTTTTTTTTTTTCTTTTTTTTTTTCCTTTGTTTCTTAACTTTTTATTCTGGTTTTCGCCTCTTTTTAATTTCTTTCATGCATTCGCCTGAATCTTCTTAGGAGGCAGGCAATAGCCAATAATTTCAATGCATATTTAGCTATCGACGCACGCAATGATGTAGCGATGAATTTTCGCGCGCTTTCTTGATCTTCTTTCGCGTAAGCGGCATTCTTACACATGTTCACGCCAAATTATATATGATTACACGCGTTTGAAAGACATACACGGAGATGATATTGATTATATTGTTCAATAACTCACACAAAAATCTTGGATCACAATCTCTTCATGTTTATCTATCTCGCAACTTGCAATATATCTGTTCATATATACTTAGTTCATGACATAAAAACTGAATACACTTGTAAAAATAGAATACGTGGATTTAACACATCACAAGAAATATTGAAATAAAATTCGAGAAGGACCAATCACACAGATAACTATGAATATGACCTGAAGATGGTCTATAAGACCGAAACGTCCGACGTTGACATTATATTTACATTAAAACAGCATAATTGCATATTAGGATTTTTGTTTGTTTTTTCCGTATTTTTTTTTCTTATATATATATATATATATATATATATATATATATATATATATATATATATATATATATATATCAACTATGGAATCTCTACAAATGTCTATAATTGGTAACAGAAGTCATTGGTTTATACCAACGGCTTCCCATACTTATTACTTCTCGAATTCACTTTCGCGTGGTCATGTGTGACGTCATGAGCTGCGGTGCGATTTTCGCTTCTAGCGTCTTATATGCACGTGTTTATCATTGCTAGGAAATCATCCATGTAAACGATTAATATTTTGTACAGTAATCGACATCTTTGATAATGGCTTATGTAAGCCAAAAGCTTAGATTGGATTAAAAAATATGGATCAATATTGTGATTTTCTTTCTTCGTTTAATGATAATGTTATTAAGTTTATCAAACGTTATAAAAAGAATTAACATAAAATAGACAACACTTGTCTATATTATTTAATGAAACATACATATATATATATATATATATATATATATATATATATATATATATTCAACTATAGGTGCAATTATAATTTATAAATTCATGAATCATTCATACAAAAAAAAAACAAATATAGAGGTTAATGCCATTTAAATCATTAAACTATATATTTTGTTTTTTTTTTGTATGAATGATTCATGAATTATATATATATATATATATATATATATATATATATATATATATAGCAGGACAGACTTAGTTCTATAGCCTTGGATGGCAACTGGTCTAGGAAAGGACAACTCAGAATTCAAAACCTGCCGAGAGTCGTTTGGGGACCTTGTGGCACGTAGTGCACCAGGTCTCTGTATTCGGCCCTTCAAAAGTGTGGATGGTCCTGCACGAAACCTTCAACAGTCGGTTTCCTAAGAACTGATCTGCTTGACCCTCATACGTTGAATTCGACAGGAGAGTCGTGTATATATATATATATATATATATATATATATATATATATATATATATATATATATATATCGGAGCAACAGATCATTATTTTAACATACATTGTTAAATATAACAGACAATGAATGTCTATTATGTTTGATCATGAGCCGTTCTAAACTTTGTATGGTTGCTTTAATTTCGGGTGCAAATAAAGACAAAAATTGTCCAAAATTTGGATATATTTTTTAAGCTGTTCCTTGATTTAAGCTTTAGGCTCACATGACCCATCTTCAGAGTAGTTATACGGACATTTAAAGAAAATATCTGTCTATATTTCTGAGATGAGGTATTATGTACACTATTTACACTGTTCGGACTATCATCCTCATCTTTGTTGCCATTTTTATCACAACGTTTCGGCCGTTGTACGTGATGGTTGGAACTGAACCCTCGCTCGATGGGGTAGACTGTTCTAGTTCCACGTGCCATGCCTAATGAATGTCAGTTATCAGTTATCTCGACCTATTGGAACAAAATTTGCTCAAGAAAACTAAGTTACATAAAATATTTAATAAAAATAACGTCAAACTTAGTTACTGCTAAACGTAGCGACTTTAATTAGCGGTTTTAATGAGAAAAAAAAAAAAATCTAGGGACAATCCACGCGTTACTACTTCTAGTTGTAATTGTAGGAACAAAAAAATCTGTCCCCTACAGGGAAAATGTCAACAGGAGTGCGTGGTTTACCAGGCTAAAATTTACAAGGACATAGATGACTGCAATAACGATATAAACCCTAAAGTGTATATAGGAGCTACTCAGGACGTATTTAAAAAAAGATATTAGGTTGGTGCAAAAATAATGACGTAATAATGTCGTTTTTTGACGTATTTTTTAACGTCAAAAAACGACATTCTTACGTCATTATTTTTGCACCAACCTAATATAATTATACGAGTAGTTTTAACAATGAAAAACCAAACATAGTACTACTTTATCTAGCATGGAAAAATGGAAAATTAGACAGGAAAGTAACAAAGACGCAATCCTCAAATGTGAAATATTAAAAAGATGTTCTAAATATAAAGCAGGTCAAAAATTCTGTAAACTATGTATAGAGGAAAAATTAACCATAGCTTTATATAAGGGACTTAAAGATTTATTAAATTCAAAAACAGAGATTCTAAAGAAATGCAGACATAGAAGATCTTGGTTATTGGATTAGGCCTCGTCTCCCCTGATTATATAGCTGTTTAACCGTTTTTGCCTATGTTTATCTCTAAATCACCCCGCCTCCTTTTTAAGCCGTTTCGAATAAATTTCTTCTCCACCCTCCCAATTGTTGTTTTTTTTTTTTTTTTTTTTTTTGGTCACGTGGTCTCGGTCTTTTTTTTATCGCCTATAATTATAGTTTTCTTTACCTCTTTAGCCAGCTTTCCCTGACGATCCGCTTAGATGAAACCTTGGTAGGTTTGTCTGGCTCTCTAGGTTTGACTAGGTCTGATCTACTTTAGTATTGAGCACTTTTTCAGTTAGTTGATTATTCGTATCGGGATTTTTTTTCTTTGGGCTTTGGACCTGTATGCTGTACGATTATTTTCGACAGACGTTCATGTTCATAGCTCTTTCTTTTTTTAAAACCATTTTTTTTCCTTCGAAATTGATTTGACCATTAGCAAATCAAGAAACCGAAGGTTTTCCGAGTCGAGTGTAGTTGCCTATGTTTATATATATATATATATATATATATATATATGAAGAAATATATTCTAAAGGTGTACTATATTTATGGGATAAAGTGCTCAATATCAGAGATAAAGTGTTTGTAAACATAAAAGTGAACATTGAAGTCAACATTTAGAGGCGGCAGTTTGTTTCATGCTAGACGCAATCGTCGTGGCCTGACGATTGCGTCTAGCATGAAACAAACTGCCGTCTCTAAGTGTTGACTTCATATTCACTTTTATATATATATATATATATATATATATATATATATATATATATGTGTGTGTGTGTGTGTGTATACACATACACACACACAGAGTTAAATCTGGGATTTGCTGTTGATTATTATCGGGAGTTGATATCAGTTATGTTAAATTCATTAAATTTCCTAAACATCCTACGAAATGAATAATTTTGGTTAAAAAATGTCTGTCAATTTTAAAAACTGAGTAATAAAAATTGGTAAAAGAAAGAGAAATTGTAAATTCCTTATCACACCCATCCCATAAATTCTAAATTCGCTGTAAAGTAATGGACACAGAGTAAATATAGTGAAGAATTATCAGACCTGAAGAAATTGGCTAAGTAAAGAGATATTAGCTAATATTTATAGAATTGCTTATAAATGGACTGCACCAACAGCGAAATGCCTATCTCGATGGCCAGATTATTTCATACCATAAATATTAATAGGACGAGAAGAATGTGTTTCTCTATTCGACCGTTTACTTATTACATTGCCTCCAGGAATGGTTAGTGATTTGATGCGTTCATCTTTGTAACTCTTCATGCTTCACAATGGACAAGAATACAAATTCCTCAGGATACAATTCAGGTTTCTTTTAATCTTTTCTTTCGTTGCTTCTCCTCTTCATTTCTTTCGTTGCTTCTCCTCTTCATTTCTTTCCCCTTCTCTCTTTTTCTCTCTACTCCTCCTCTCTCCCCCTTCGCTTCAATTTTCTCTTCTTCTCTCCCTTCCTCTTCTCTCCTCTTTTCTCTCCCCTCCTCTTCACTTCTTTCCCCTTCTGTTCTCTCCTTTTCTCTCTACTCCTCCTCTCACCTTCTCTTCACTTTTCTCATCTTCTCCCCACTTCTCTTCAATTTTCTCATCTTCTCTCCCTTCCTCTTCTCTTCCTTCCTCTTTTCTCTCCCCTCCTTTTCACTTCTTTCCACTTCTGTTCGCTCTTTTTCTCTCTACTCCTCTCACCTTCTCTTCACTTTTCTCATCTCCTCTCCTCTCCCTTCCTCTTTTCTCCTCTTTTCTCTTCTCTTTTCTCTCCCGTCCTCTTCACTTATTTCCCCTTTTGTTCTCTCCTTTTTTCTCTACTCCTCTTCTCCCCCCTTCTCTTCACTTTTCTCATCTTCTCTCCCTTCCTCTTCTCTCCTATTTTCTCTCCCCTCCTCTTCACTTCTTTCCCCTTCTGTTCTCTCCTTTTCTCCTTCTACTCCTCTTCTCTCACCTTCTCTTCAATTTTCTCATCTTCTCTCCTTTTCACTTCTTTCCTCTTTTCTCTCCCCTCCTCTTCTCTTCTTTTCTCTCCTGTCCTCTTCTCTACCCTCCTCTTCTCTTCTTTTTTCTCCTGTCCTCTTCTCTCCCCTCCTTTTCTCTTCTTTTCTCTCCTGTCCTCTTCTCTTCCCTCCTCTTCTCTCCTTTTTATCTTATCCTCTCTTTTCTCCTCTTCTCTTTTATTCCTGCTTATCTTCTCCTATTACTTTCCTTAACTGCTTCTTTCTGCTTTTTTCCTCTTTCTTCTCTTCTCATCTACTCCCCTTCTTCTTCTCCTCAACCGTTTCATACTCTTTTCCTCGTTTTCACTTCTCTTCATATTTTCTTCTCTCTTTCTTTTTCTTGTCTCTTTTCTTTCTATATTTCTTTCTTTTTTCATTCATTTCATTTTTTTTTTATTCTCTTTATTTTTGTTACCTTTTCTCTTTCCGTGTTCCCGATGAAAACACAAAGATACGAGATCGAATTGTAGGTGGTTGAAATGAGAACGGAAAAATTAGGCCGCTGAGTGGAGAAACCAGCGTTCGAACTCTTATCGCTTGCCTCGGGTAACCAAATCAGTTGCAGAAGAAACTCCCAAGTAGAATTTGTTTATACATTTTGGCATTTTTGTCAAAAACAATTTTATTTTATACCAGTTGTCTTCTTTGATATGTTTCTACTAAGCAGTGTTTTTTTTTTTTTTTTTTTATCCATTCTTTCTTTATTTATTTCTTTCTTTGTCTTTTCATTTCTTTCTTTCTTTGTCTCTAACTTTTTTTTCTTTCTTTGTCTTTTTCTTTATTTATTTATTTCATTCTCTCTTTCTATTTTTTTCTTTTTTTCTTTCTCTCTTTCTTTCTTTCTTTCTTTCTTTCTTTCTTTCTTTGTGTTTTCCTTTTTATTTATTTCTTTTTTCTTTTCCTTTCTTTCTTTTTTCTTTTCCTTTCTTTCTTACTTACTTATTTTCTTTCTTTCTTTCTTTCTTTCTTTCTTTCTTTGCTTCTTTGTTTGTTTCTTTCTTTTTTCTTTCTTTTTTTCATTTCTTTTTTTATGTCTTTTCCTTTTTCTTTCTTTGTTTCTTTCTTTGTATTTTTCTTTCTTTCTTTGCTTCTTTGTTTGTTTGTTTCTTTTTTTCTTTCTTTTTTCATTTCCTTGTTTTTCTGTCTTTTCCTTTTTCTTTCTTTGTTTCTTTGTTTGTTTCTTGCTTTCTTTTTTTCTTTCTTCGTTTCTTTGTTTTTTCTGTCATTTATTTCTTTGTCTTTTCAATTCTCACTTTCTTTTCATCTTTGTGATTTCACTTTATTCATTTCTTTTTCTTTTTCTTTCTTTTATTCTTTCTTTTTTTCTTTCTTTCTTCATATTATCGTTTGTTATGCCTGTTTTTTCTTCTATCGTTCATTTTTATTGATTGTATCTATTTTCGATCCTTCTTTCTATCTTTGTTTTTCTTTTCCTTCCTTTCTTTTTTTTTTTGCTTTCTTTTTTTGTTTTTCTTTTCCTTCCTTTCTTTTTTTGCTTTCTTTCTTTGTTCTTTTTTTTACTTTTTTCTTTCCGTCTTTCTTTGTTTTTCCTTTATTTATTTATTTCTTTGTCTTTTCCTTTCTTTCTTTTCTTTACTTTCTTCTTTGTGTTTTCGCTTTCATTCTTTTTTTATTAATACTTCGTCTTTTTCTTTCTTTCTTTGTTTTCTTTCTATCTTTCTTTCTTTCTATCTTTCTGGTATTACTTTCTTTCTTTCTTTCTTCCTTCCCTTCCATTTTATTTTCCTTCTTTCTTTCTCACATTTACCTCCGTTTATGTCCCTTTTTTCTTCTTGTTTTCACTTCTTTTGTTCTTTTTTGATTGTATTTTTTTCATTCGTTCTTTCTTTATATTTTTGTCTTTTCCTTTTTTTTCTCCCTTTCTTTATAATTTTGTTATTTCTTTCTTTTTGTTTTCTTTCTTTATTTTTTTCTTTCTTTGTGTTTTTTTCTTTCAATTTTGTCTTTTCCTGTCTTTCTCTTTTTGTTTCTTTATCTTTTTGTTTCTTTATTTTCTTCTTTCTTTCTTTTTTTGTTTGTGCCTTTCTTTCTTTTTATTTATTCTTTTTCTTTCTTCCTTCGTCTTTTTCTTTCGTTCTGACTTTCTTTCTTTCTTTCTTTCTTTCTTTCCTTAGTGTTTTCTTTGTTTGCCGTCTTTCTTCTTCCTTTTTTTGTCTTTTTTTCTTTCTTCATTTAATTTTCACTTTTATCGCTTGTTATGTCTGGATTTTTTTCTTCTTGTTTTCACTTCTATCGTTCAGTTTTATCGATTGTATTTATTTTCGTTCTTTCTGGTGGAAATTTTTTTCCTCGTCTCGTTTAATTTAATCTTCTTTCCTTTCGTCATTCTTTTTTCTTTCTTTCTCATTCTGTTTTTGTTTTTTTCATTTTTTAATGTTCAGTATTCTTTTTTCGTTCTTTTAATATTTTCGCTTTTTTTTTTCTCATTCTGGTATTGATATGCCGTTTTGCGTAATTAATAGTGCAACTTGACATGAGAAGTATTAGAGCCGGAGTCGAATACCCGCGAATTTTTTGCATTCACTTACGCGCAAATACATTTGGGAAAAGCAAGAAACCATTACTTCTCTCCCCAGCTATGATACAATTAATAAATCTTTATCTGTAAAAATTATTGTTAGCGCAATATTCAACAAAGGGTTGATAAGCCGTAAAAATCAGTCTAATCTCTTTTTGTTTTTGTCTCCTTTCTAGTCCATTTTTCCTTTTATTTTTACAGCTTTTTCCTTTCCTTCTTTCTTTCCTTCTTTCCTTCCTTCTTTCCGTTTTCTTTTCTCCCCTATTGCACCCCACCCCGTTTAAAACCCAATTCCACATCTCTCTTTTGAAGATCCCTTTTCGTTTTTTTTAATTTGCTTTCCATTGTTTCCATTTGTTATATTATATACAGTTTTCTCTCTTTTTCACTCACACAAGTAACCCCTCTCTCTCTCTCTCTCTCTCTCTCTCTCTCTCTCTCTCTCTCTCTCTTACCCTCTCTTTTCTTCCATTACCATTTTCCCTCTTTTTTTCAGTGGTGGTAGGGAGCTACTTTTCTACTTCCTTTTTTTCTCCTATTTCTTCATTTTCCAGTTCCTTCCACAGTTCTTTTGATATCTTTCCTAACTCTGAGTCTAAAGGCTTTTGGAATAATCAAAGCTCTCTACAGAAGTCCAATCGATTATTGGACAATTTTGATGCTAGCAGAAAAGAGAAAAGCGATAGGAATGCTGGCTTCCATATTTCTCCTAAACTCTCTCAATGTAATGAAGGCTGTAATAAAAACAAAGCAATTCTAACCACGATATTGGCGATCCTAACATTAACTGAAGTCTTCTGTTAATATTTTTAGAAAGGAAGTTTACAGAAGCTACTGATTGTGAGGGATCTGATACAATTTACCGGTTTAAATAGATGTTTAAAGTATAGATGCTTCAATACTATAAATAGATGTTTTAATACGTTAAGTAGATGTTTTTACTAGTGGTGATGTTTAAGTTTTACAAGCATTAAATTTAATTCCTTTTCTACCTTAACTGAGAAAGTTACAGACTTTTCTGCTTAAAATAGAACCTTGTAAAAGAGAGAGAGCCTTATCCACTTTTCTGCCTTAACTGAGAACCTTACCGACTTTGCTGCCTTAACAGAGCCTTACCGACTTTGCTGCCTTAACTGAGAACCGACTTTGCTGCCTTAACAGAGCCTTATCAACTTTTCTGCCTTAACTGAGAGCCTTACCGACTTTTCTGCCCTAAAAACCTTACCAACTTTTCTGCCTTAACGGAGAGCGTTACCGACTTTTCCGCATTAACTGTAAGCCTTACAGACATTTCTGCCTTAAATTGGAACCTTACCAATTTTTCTGCCTTGACTGAGAGCTTTACCGACATTTCTGCTTTAACTGAGAACTTTATCAACTTTTCAGCATTAACTGTCAGCTTAACCAACCTTTTTGCTTAACTGAGAGCCTTACTGACATTTTTGCTTTAACTGAGAACATTACCAACTTTTATGCCTTAACTAAGAACCTTACCAACTTTTATGCCTTAACTAAGAACCTTAACAACTTTTATGCCTTAACTGAGAACCTTACAAAATTTTCTGCCTTAACTGAGAACTTTACCAACTTTTATGCCTTAACTTAGAAATTTACCGACTTTTCTGCCATAACTGAGAACCTTACAGACTTTTCTGTCTTAACTGAGAACCTTACCGACTTTTCTGCCTTAACTGAGAACCTTAACAATTTTTGTGCCTTAACTAAGAGCTTTATCAACTTTTCTGCCTTAACTGAGAACCTTACCCACTTTTCTGCTTTAAGTGGGAAACTTACCAAATTTTCTACCTTAACTGAGAACCTTACCGACTTTTTCGCATTAACTGTAAGCCTTACCGACATTTCTGTCTTAACTGGGAACTTTATCAACTTACCAGCCTTAACTGAGAACTTCACCGACTTTTCTGCACTAACTGAGAACCTTACCAAAATTTCTGCCTTGACTGAAACCTTTGCCAAATTTGCTGCCTTAACTGAGAGCCTTACAAACTTTTTTGCCTTAACTGGCAACCTTACCCTTGATAAAATGTAAACAAAGTGATCATTAATTCTGCAAAGGGAAATTGAAAGAAACTCTGCGCTTCATAAATGACGAGTGAGCATCAAAAATAGAAATTTTAGTCAACTAAAATTTTAGTCAACTAAAATTTTAGTCACCTAAAAGTCAACACCCTCACAGATTTTTCGTATTGTTTGAATCCGACTTGGTGGTTTAGTAATTTCTTTCATTTCATTTAATCTTCTAGGAATTTATCGTAAAAAATATTCTTTAAAAAAATTTATTTTTTCCTTTTTAACAGCGACGCATAAATTCTTTGGATTTCTTCGACTTGATCATACAACATACAACTGGCCATGTATTATGTATGTTAAATAATGAAACTTTTCATTTTTCTAAAAAAAAGTAATGAAAATTTATTGTATTAAGCTACCCACCCTAATAAAATCAACCTTACTTAGTACCCCTAGCTTTTTTGCACTTCACCCAAAACTTTGGTTTTCATCGGTAAATGTACGGCTATTTTAGAGGGCGTGGCGAATACGGACGTCACAGAATTTTATATATAGATAGATGACATTATCTGCTTTCATCTTCTATTCTTTTACTATATTTTATTTAAAAAAAAAACATTTTAGAAAGCGCTAACGATAGTGAACACATTATGGCATTCTTGGGGAATAATTGCTAGTTGTATTCCAGATTTGTATGGCATTAAATGATAGGTACGGATCATTAATAGATCTTTGAGTAGTCAGATGACAGAATCACAGTGTTTGGGCTAAGATTTGAATCATTAAATACAATGGAGAAAGTTTGTTCGATAAATTGGCGAGGTGATGTGAACAAGTTTATTTAAAGTTAGTTCGATAATATTAGTAGTAGTGGTTGTAGTAATGGCAGTCAGAAGTCAACTTTACAAACTCCTCTCTATTCTGTCGCTATTTTCAATGAAAATATTCTGACGGGCAACATTTCCTCATTCCCCCAGTTCAGACCTTCACAGCTAAGACCGGCCATGACACATACACAGCCTTGAAACATCCTTATTCTATTTATTGATAAAAGAAGTTCCACGGGGATGGATTCTTCGTAAGAGGCGCCACAATATAGAGCAGACTCCCGAGAGGATACTTCCCCCAAAAATCTTACCCTCTTTATGTCTAAAATCAACCACTACTTATCGAATGTAACCTTGTAATCTGAACTTATTTCTCACTTCCCCAGACGACATTAGTAAAACAACCTTATTTTATAACCCCTCTACCTTGAAGTGGCCCTTAGGCCTAAGACTGAATAAACATTTATTTAAAGAGAAAAAACGTAATAGTAGTAGTAGTATTTTGAGAACGTTGAGATACGAAACTATAAGAAATTTACAATGGAGATCATGTGGTAGAAAGTTTCCTTAATGCTAACACTGATAATGGTTCGTCTACTTGTCCGGAAAGACTCTTCAAAACTCTTTAATGTGTATCATCAACGATGAGTATAATTGTTGGTTTTATATTCTGATCAAGATATTTTCTCAGAATTTCATTGTCTGTAACATTTTCCTCCATCGACAGCAAAAGACCAGCTTTCGATTTGTTCAGAAGAATTAAATTTGGTCTCTTGCCAAGAACATTTCTTTGAGAAAGTCATCACCTGTTGTTTTTCAGTAACAAAGAGGATTGCTTTCTACGTGTGAATTAACGATTACCTGAATAATAAAACTGCGGCTTAATTCACTTCGTAATTCATTAAGTAGCCTTGTCAGATCGACACTTCCATATGGATGACATGCATGACACTAAACTCGTTCAAAAATATCTAAACTGTCCGCTGTATATAACTGTTTTCTCCCGTCAATGACTTCGGGTTAATGAAGCATGTAGGTCTTAGTGACACCCATCCGTTTTGGAAGCGTGTGGACTGACGCTACAGAATCAAAAAGAACTGTACCAATTGTAACACGAAGAGAAATTAAGGACATAATCAAGATGTTGACATTCCACCCTACTTCAAACAAACCGGTAAGAATGAAACTCCTGTCAATACTAGAAAGAGCGATAACAGCCAATGGACTTGAGAAAACTGTTTTCCTGAAAATCTTTTTAAGAGAAATATTTTGTAAATTTCTACTAAAAAATAGCACTGGATTTTGGGTCAACGAATACAGAAAGTTTTCTTAAAAGGAATCGGTAATATTACTGTCATGGGTCCTTACCTATAACGACAGAATGAACTCTTCCTAACACTATGTATACTACGCCTCTCAAGAGAGAGGGACGAATCAAGCCGAGCTTCTCGACTTGACGGTCGAACTCTCTGCTTTTGAGCAGAAAGGAACCCGGACGAGGTTCCGCCGAAGGGCAGAATCTCGTTCGGGGTGAAAGACCTACCCTATCTCGTTTTTACGAGTTATACGGGCATATTTTTGGCTGAGCCTACGGGCTCAGGAAACCCACGATAAAAATGACCTTGTGTCGCATGCAACCCTCGTGGGGGGGTGGCTAGATACTGAATCAAGTCAAGTTTCTCGGCTTGACGGTCGAACTCTCAACCTCTGAGCAGAGAGGAACCCGGACGAGGCTCCACCGAAGGGCAGAGTCTCGTTCGGGGAGGTTGACCAACCCGATCCCGTTTATACTGGTTCTATGGGCATTTTTTGGCCGAGCCTACGGGCTCGGGAAACCCACGTTAAACTCGGCCTTGTGCCATATGCAACCCTCTTGGTGGGGTGGCTAGATACCGAATCGAGTCGAGCCGATAGTAGTTCACTCCAAACCAGACTGACAGTCATACTAACACCTTCCACATCTTGTATTATTATTTCGTGTAATATACCTTCGTTATTTCTACTCTTGTGTTCGTGTTGTTCTTCCTTGGTCCTAACCTGGAACATAACAATTACCATTGCCGTTAGCGATTAAGCAAACTGATACCACACTCTGATCCCATCCCGATAGCCAGGGAGTGAACAAAAGTGTTACTTAAGCAGTAACAGCTGCTTGATCAGTGAATGCTGAATGTTTCCTTATAAGAAAGCAACTAATATTACGATTAGTATTGCCATTGCTACTCACGGATTTTAATTTAAACCGGAGAGACCAGAGTATAAACTGAAAGAACTCTGCAGTTCATGGTATATTTCAAAAGCACTAGAAATGTTCATTAATTTCGAACTCACAAATAAATAAAATGGAGTGAAGCAGGAACGGTGGCTCCGTCTTTATATTTGCAATTCTCGTTAATTTTAAGTATCAAAACCTCTAGAACTAAATCACAGATGCACTGATTTCTTCTCTGATAAATTGTAAATTAGATAAAATTTCATTTTTTTTTCCTCAAAGTTACTGAAAGCTGCGTTGTTGTCACCATTGATTGCGGTGATCATTTATCCTTCAGCTGCCACGGGAAGCCAAAAAAGAACTGCTTCAAGTTGACTTTAGCGATGCTCAATGTTAAATTGGAACAAACGTTCTTGGTCGCTCTTTTACAGTCACTTGCTATTGAAGACAAAAACCTCGCGGAAAGATTCCACTCCCATTATTTACACGAAATTGGAAATGGATCGATTTTAGTCCTTTCTTGGTTGATTTTACTCAACCTCAGTCTATTGGTCAGTGCTATGACCTGTATAGCACTCAAACTATCGCCTCCTATCGATCACTTGGTTTGCTATTTTCTGCTCCTATCTTTCTCACCCTACCCAGAATGTATTTTTTTTAATCCTTTTTTTTTCCTGCAATACTTACCCTTAAGCAGTTTCAAGTAAATTTACATGTTGAATGCGAATTCAAAGTTTTCTCTACCTTTGGTGTATGGCTTTTGTTGCTTTGTGACATTTAACTTTGGAATTTGTCGAAAAAGACAGTGAAAATGAGATAGAAAGAACTAATGCCTTAGACGTGACTCTATGGAAAATGGCTGAAATAAAACCAAATACGAAAAGAGATACAGAAAAAAAAAAACAGAGAGAGGAAGCATCAGTTTGAAGATCAAGAGAGAACGACGCGGAGTAAAATGGATGAATCAATATTAAGACTAAATAAACAGAAACCAGAAAGAAAGAAAAAAAAGAAATAAAGAAAAAGTGAAAGCTGACAAACAAACGGAAAAGAGCGGGAAAAAAATCGGAAAATGAACAGAGAATTAGTGCACAATAGAATTATCTATCCATATTCCTTTTAAAGAAAATATGAGTTTTTAATTACAAGGGTGTTTTTTAGGGATTTAGAATTGAAGTCTTTCATTTAGGTTCAGCTATTATAACCGACAATGGGAAATATGAGACGAAAATCCAAAGGCGCATAATAATATGTTATATATATGAAATGGAACTAATGCTTTTAAATTAATTGCAAAATTAAATTCGGGGTTTTTAGCTTCTATTTTTGAAACATGGTTGGAACTGTGTAGCGAAAAAACATATTTTAAATCAATTAATTTATAATATTAATGCTCTGTAAATTTACATTGAGCACTATTTTGTAAAAATAAAAAATATCTATAAGAACACCGGATTTTATATCTTACTGCTCTTTTTTTTTTTATTATATATATATATATATATATATATATATATATATATATATATATATATATATAAATTTAAAAAAAAAAAAACAGACCACTTTAAGGTACCATTATAATAATTTATTTCACCAGAGCCCTTTTAAAGGACGCCGGATCATCAGATAGCACTTCCAAAAATGAAATGAAATGAAAAATGAAATTAAAATTGATGGGTAGTGTAAGTTTTTGTAATTTAACAGAGAGTGTAAGAGTGGTAGTTAAATAGACATGGTAGAGTATAGGGAGGGATTAATTTCATATCTCTCTAAAGTTTCGCTACACAGTTCTAACCATGTTTCAAAAATGGAAGCTGAAAGCTCCGAATTTAATTTTGTAATTAAATTAAAGTCATTTTTGAAACATGGTTAGAACTATGTAGCGAAAAAAAACATATTTTAAATCAATTAATTTATAATATTAATGCTCTATAAATTTACATTGAGCACTATTTTGTAAAAATAAAAATATCTATAAGAACACCGGATTATATATCTTACTGTTCTTTCTTTTTATTTATACACACACACACACACACACACACACACACACACACACACACACACATATATATATATATATATATATATATAATATAGATCATATATTTACATAAGTGAAAAAATATTTTCCGAAAACGAAACAAAGAATGCTCAACGA
The DNA here is from genome assembly GCA_903632075.3 of Acanthosepion pharaonis. Classification (NCBI taxonomy): domain Eukaryota; kingdom Metazoa; phylum Mollusca; class Cephalopoda; order Sepiida; family Sepiidae; genus Acanthosepion; species Acanthosepion pharaonis. The sequence continues at coordinate 682,712 of CAHIKZ030000491.1, forward strand.
TGATGTAATATCAATCCCCCTTTATGGCAGTGCATTTCCTATAGCCTTGTTCTGACCAAGCTAATAAGCATTGATCGATCGATTTCCTTTATCAAAACTGGCCGAGACGTCATACCGACTTAACTGATAAAGTCTGATGCTCCATAAATTTGTTAAGACTTAAGGTAATCTTTATTCGAGATGCCTTTGTCAGCATCTCTAAAAAACAAAAACAAACAAAAAAACTACAGACTGTCTAAGATTAAAGTGAGAACATAACATCGTTGGATAAAACTAATTTGAAAGTCTTTGAGGATAAAAAGAAGTTAAAAACCGAACACATTTACGCCAGAATTGGGCATATCAAGTTAATAATATAGTTGAATGAAGTGCGCAGAACATTCAAAACATTGGTGATCATGTCTCTCCACAATTCCCTGTCCTTTGTAGCTCTTAATAAATTGAGTCTTTTTGTTATATTTCCTAAACTTTGTCCTGCCATCTATTTACTCAAGCTCGCAGAGTAGGTTATGCGTTGTTTTCCTCTGTCCATCTTGCTTGTCCTGTGAGCATCAAATTTTCGAAGCCTTCTTGAGCATTTTTCTACAACCACCAAGAAATCAATTCGTGGATTTCAAAGAATTAAAACTAAAATAAATAGAAATAATACGTCTAAATTATTTAACCAGACTGCTTAAATGAAAATATGCTGCCTATATATATATATATATATATATAGATAGATAGATAGATAGATAGATAGATAGATAGATAGATAGATTTTTATGTGTATGTGTGTGTATTTGGGCAGCAAATTCTCTTTGAGGCATGTCTGATTAAATACATTACAAACATTAATATCTGCTTATTTTTAGCATAATCCGTTCATATTTACGGATATTTTCCGTGTATTACAATCAAATGATGTAAAAAATATCCATGAATATGAATGGATTAAGCTAAAATAAGAACACATAATGTTTGTAATGTTTTTTTTAAATCAGACATATATGTGTGTGTGTGCATGTGTGTGTGTATATGTGTTCTGATGAGAATTCCCCTTTCCTACATAACCATTAGCAATTTAAGCGTACTACTAGATTGACGGCAGGTCTCATTATTTTGCCGTTAAAATGGCGAGATATAACCGTAAGTTCTATGCTAACAGTTTCTTCAATCACATTTCTCGGTTGTAGGACAATTTTCCATCTTTTTACTTTTCAGTTACTTTGATCTTAAAAAATTTCAATGCAATGTCAATCATAATTTTCAGTTATCTTAATTCCTCTTCTTTTATTGTTTACTTTCCTGCACGTTAGTGGGTCTCTTATCTTGCTTGGGGTGAAAGGAAGCACACACAGACCCCCCTCTCTCCTCCCTCTCTATATATATATATATATATATATATATATATATATATATATATATATATATATATATACCCAACTATATAATTGGTGTAAAATAGATCACTTGATAAGACACCGAGGGTGTTGAAACAAAATGGCTATTTTTGTAGTGATTTTACAACATATTTATGTTATAATTTTATATATATATATATGCGTGTGTGTGTGTGTATGTGTGTGTGTAAGTGGACAATGAGGTCAACACCCATCAGTAGCAGTACATCTTTGATGTTGCAAGGAGTTTTGTCGTTCTCTTGCTCAACTGTGCCCCACACATAATAATCAAGGTGATTGCAGTCTGGGGAGTTAGGTGGCCAGATGTAACGGGTGATGTGGTTTGCAGAAATTATCTGACAGCCATGACTGGGTTCTCCTGCTTGTGTGGCATGGTGCAGTGTCCTGTTGTCAGACATAGGATCTTCCAGCAGGTACCCTTTTGACTCAAGGCAGCACTACCTCCTCAAAGCACTTGATGTGGGCCTCCATGTTGTCTGAGGCCCTCACCAACAAATTCGAGAGTTCTTTTCTTATCAGAATGATCAGAGTGAGTTTACCGAGCAGCCGTCCCTTTTTAATAGCCATTTAATTCATCCAACTCTTTTCGAATCCTCTGCACTGTCTTCACGCTGACACCCAAACACTCTGAAATTGTTCGTCTTGGATCATCCGGGGCGAATGCCAAGGAGTAACGTACTGTGCAGTTGACAAACTCAAAAACAAACAACGCACATGCGCGATATTAACAATATAAAATGGCGACAATTTATCCAACGCACCTGACGTGTGTGTGTGTGTGTGTGAGAGAGAGAGAGAGAGAGAGAGAGAGAGAGCAAATATATTGAAAAATAGGAAAGGACCGTTAGGTTAATAATTCGAAATTCTTTAGTATTTTTGTTTTTATTTTTAAAAACAGTAATCGAGACACAAGCAGAGCCTATCGCTTGCAGATGAAACAGAACTAGGTACTTTAATTTAATTTAATTTCTATAATTGAATTGGAAGGTTTTAGCTTCTTTTTTGAAACATGGTAATTCCTATGTAGCGATGGAATTATATCTTTAAAAAATAATTACAATATATCTATACATATACATATATGCATACATACATATATATATATATATATATATATATATATATATATATATATTATTATTATTATTATTATTGTTACTGCAAGCGTTAAGTGGCTACCCATGTTTGAGTAGACGCCCCGTTTCTAAAAGCAGTATGAATTACGTCAACCGGCTTGTGCATTGAAAAGACTTAATAAAGACGATATGTTCTAAAGACACAGGATCGAACGCCGATTCTCCCATGAAGGATGCAGTAGGTTCGAACTTTGCCGAATATTTTCTTTATTAAGTCTCTCGAATGCACAGGCCGGTAGACGTAATTTAAAAATGTAGTGTCTATACAAACATGGCCAGCCACTAAAATCACGTTTGGAGTAATAATAAATAATCTCGAATTAAAACTGGCATTCAATAATTCCCTTCATAAAAACACACACATATACCCCCCACACACACATATAACTGATAGTTGTACAGTATTTACATTAGTCGGACTATTGTCCTCATCTTTGTCGCCATATTTGTCACAACGTTTTGGCCGTTGTACGCTCCGGCCTTCTTGGAATTTCGAACTGATCGCTTTATTTCGATCACTGGGGTAGACTGTCCTAGTTCCACGTGCCATGTTTGATGGATGTCAGTTATCAGTTATCTCCTGCTAATTTTCCCTCTGAAAGTTCTCCACTGCCTTAACCAGGTATTGAACTCACCTTCTTTGGGTCTGTCACTGGATCTAACCAACGCCTTTATCCCCTGTGCCATGTGTCCTTGAGGGTTCAGTTCGAAATTCCAACCACCTGAAGAAGGCCGGAGCGTACAACGGCCGAAACATTGTGACAAATATGGTGACAAAGATGAGGACAATAGTCCGACTAATGTAAATACTGTACATAATACCTCATCTCAGAAATATAGACAGACAACTGATAGTTGTTTTTAACGAAACTTGTATAAAAGAAGGATTGCTGTCCAAATGCACAATAGATGCCTCGATTGATGAATTTAAGCGTGTTACTCGATTGGTGATTAAGTCTCACCGTTTTACCCGTTGAATTGTCTAGATGCAGCCGCCAGTTCTATTCTAAGTGTTTCTTTTTTCGTACTTCTTGCCTATGGAATCCCCTTGTGATTTCTTGCTTCGTTGCCACCTACAATCTTCAAAAATGTAAATGGAACACCAAATTGTCTTCCTGAACCCTGTTCTTCTATTGTCCTTTCCATTTAACCAATGTCCCATTCTCTTTCACTCCTACTAAACCATTGCATCTTGGAGGTATTATCGCCATTTTGTGTCTTCCTGAAACCTGTTCTTTTATTATCCTTTCTACTCACTTAGTCTTCTCATTCTCTTTCCCCCCACTAATCCTTTGCGATTTAGTGGTATTTTTGTCATCTTCTATCTTCCTGAAACCATCTTTTATTGTCCTTTCTACTCACTAAAGTCTTCTCCTTCACTTTTACTCCTAGTAACACCTTGCCTCTTAGGGGTACTTTAACCTGGCTTGGGATGGTAAAAAAAAGACTGAAAAATAGTAGAAAATCGTTTATTGAAATAAAAAAAATAAATAAATGAACAGCGGAAACTTTTGCATATACCCCGTGTTTCGATATCTTTGTGGATATACATAAATATATAGATATATAGATATAACAAATATATAAATATAAATGCTTCGGGAAAATATGATCGTCATCCATTTTTTTTTTTTTTTTTTTTTTGATATTTATTTTTTGATATTTATTTTTTGATATTTATTATTATCTTTTTACGTTTCTTTATTCACTTTTTCCCTACCTCACTTTTTCCTTTTTACTTACCAAATAAAATGATAAGCTAATTTACCCCATTTTTCTTCTCTGCTCAGGGATTTCAATTCCTCGTTTTCAGTTTTTGCATCGAAAGTTTTTATTTTATTTTTTTTATTTTTTTTTTTTGGTTTTAGATTTTTTTATGCTCTAACTTTTTGCTAATCATTTTCTGGATTTAAAACATTAGAAAAAATGAAAGCAGAAGAGAAATAAAAGACAACGAAGTTTGAAACATTGACAAATATATATATATATATATATATATATATATATATATATATATATATATATATATATATATATATATATATTGAAAATAATTTATTGGAATGTTGCTTACAGTGATGTAATTTGTGAAGAGAAAAAGAAAGTGACGACGAAGAAAAAAAGAAGAAAAAGTTGGAAAGTTGGGAAAATGAAAATGAGAGGAAAAATGTTTGAAATGTTTGGAGATAAAAACGTTAAGATAGAAAGGAAAAAAAAAATAAGGTAATAAACATAAGTAAGAAAGAACGA
>CAHIKZ030000491.1:692500-695000 GCA_903632075.3 Acanthosepion pharaonis
CTTATTTCCGCAAGGTCTAATCTTCACCACTCGGACCCGCCAAGCGACTTATATTGTAGCAAATCCCACCCACATTCCCTCCATATTGCATCAATGAGAAGTAAGTTCCATTTGGACAGTTTCTTCCCAAGAACCTTTACTCTGTGGAACCAATACTCAAGAGGATGTTAGGTTAGAGCCCGTCATGCCACTTACATTGTAGCAAACCCCACCCCTACATCCCCTTCATATTCCATCAATGAGAAGTAAGTTCCATTCGAACAAATTCTTCCCAAGAACCTTTACTCTGTGGAACCAATTCTCAAGAGGATGTTTCCCGATCACTACAACCTTAACAAGTTCAAGGCTAGGACTAACCGTTATCCTCTAAACTATCCGTACAAACTGCCTCATAAGTTAACCTTCTACCTCAGTGGCCTCTGGGACTCGTAGAGGGTGAACTTTAACACATTCAACATTATGGATAAAAAAAAATAGTGAATTTTATATAGATTTATTTCCAGACTTGGCATGAGTAAAACAAATTCGGGGATTTGGAGAAAAAAAAGACCCTAGAATGTTATCAATATCTGCAAACAGTTTCAATCCTTTCAAAGTTTAATTTATAACGTATATAAATTTACATTATTTACATTATTCGGACTATTGTCCTCATCTTTGTCGCCATATTTATCACAACCTTTCGGCCGTTGTACGCCCGGGCATTCTTCAGGTGGTTGGAATTTCGAACTGAACCCTTTATTTCGCTCACTGGGGTAGACTGTGCCATGTGTCCTCAAGGACACATGGCACAGTGGATAAAAGCGTTGGTTACATCCAGTGACAGGACCCAAAGAGTGTGAGTTCAATACCCGGTTAAGGCAGTGGAGAGCTTTCAGAGGGAAATTAGCAGGAGATAACTGATAACTGACATCCATCAAACATGGCACGTGGAACTAGAACAGTCTACCCCAGTGAGCGAAATAAAGGGTTCAGTTCGAAATTCCAACCACCTGAAGAAGGCTGGAGCGTACAACGGCCGAAACGTTGTGATAAATATGGCGACAAAGATGAGGACATTAGTCCGAATAATGTAAATAATGTACATAATAACTCATCTCAGAAATATAGACAGAATCATTTTAGTAGTATATTTTGATAAACATTTAGTTTTAGGGCATTATCAGTATGGTTTAACATGATACCGAAGAAAGGTTTCTGTTTCATAAGTAGCAAGACATTCGATTTTGTTTAATTTATCTAAAAGGTCAGATAATGTTTTGTTTTGAGACGATTTTTTTAATAGACCGCCAAGAGTATATCAAAATTGATTGTTTAGCTAAAATACTTTGAAAAGAACCAGATTCAAGAAACGCTAATAAAAGACAAGCAAAACTCAACTAAGAGGCGAAATCCTCCGTAATCCGAAACTATTGCTAAAAGTGGAATAGCATTGGTTTGTGATATGTCGGCAAATTTTTATGATTTTAGCTTTTGGTAGGGAGAGATTAATTCTTGATTGTGTTAGATGAATTTTATAAAAATTAAGAATTTGTGAACAGGGACGTTGGTATAAAGGGATTTGTCATCTAATCTGTTTATCTGTCATATTTATTCATTTTTCGACCAGGTTACCTCAATTTTTAATATATATCAGGCTAATTGTTAAAGAAATGTTTTAAAAAATTTTTCATAGATTTCACCAGTTTTCGGGAGTGCAACCAATACCTGATATAATGATGTGCGTCGGGATACCTGCTTTGACGGGGGTTAGGTAAGCGATAAAATTTTAGATAGGCAATAGTTTAGATATTCCAGGGCGCTATTCGAGGGGGTAACCATTAAAAAGCGGTAAAATTTAAAAAAAAAAGAACTTTATACATGATTCATGTACAAAATGAACAATCATCGTAGATGTTCGCAATGTTTGTCTGAATTTTCAACACAGAGTTGTAAGCGTGGTGATCAGGAGGTAATAGCTTTGCGGATAGGATCAATAAGAACTTCATTGGAAGCTTCAGTTAAGTTCCACTTTAATGAAGCTATAGCGGCAATATCGCGCATAAAATAAAGACAATTTGAAAACCCACTCGAAACAGAGGAACAAAGATAGCAGAAGAAAACAGGCGACAATAGAAAAGAAATGAAAATTTTCAAACAGAATTTAAAAGGCTGAAAGAAGCTATCGTAGATGAACAATGAAGGTCATGCTTAAGCAGAGGACACCTAAAAAGAGAAATTGAATCCATGTATCTCAGAAGAAATACTTCAGGTATGATAAAAAGAGAAAGAGAACAAGTTTCAGATAAAACGTAAAACGAGCCTTTAGGAAGATTAGTGTAAACGAAAAGTTGCAAGAATGTAGCAAGCAAGTGTAAACGAAAAGTTGCAAGAATATAGCAAGCTGGTTTATATAAAGTAAAAGAAGGACTGACAAAGAAGGAACAGTGATACACTAGAAATTGTGATTTGAGTGAAACATGCTATAAGGACATATTAAATTTTATCTTATAAAAAAAAA
>CAHIKZ030000491.1:697500-715000 GCA_903632075.3 Acanthosepion pharaonis
CAGACGTATGTGTGTATGGTATGAGTGTTTGTGTGTGTGTGTGTGTGTGTGTGTGTGTGTGTGTGTGTGTGTGTGTGTATCTGAGTTTATGTATGCATGTTGTTTGTGTGTATCTGGTCAGTAAATTCTAACGCCTTAATTAAAACCTTTCTTTTCGTTGCTGAACAAATATTGGCGTACGTATGGTGAAACTTCAATACACGTCAAATGATGCCATATTATTTAAAGATTAAAGATGACGTCATTGACCATGAATAATACATGAAATGTAACGAGCAAAATTATAGAAAAGAAACGCTAATAAGAAAGTTGAAATCAGAATAGAAATAATGGACAGGATTTTTTTAGTTATTTTGTTTTATTTTTACACGTGTGTTAATTTTTTTTTTTTAATTTTGTTACACCTCTTCATTTTATCACAAGATAAAATTCGTCGGCAGCAAAGATGTAAATGAGAAATTATCAAATCTATCAACTTCAATTAAGAAAAACAAAACATTACGACTGAAAATAAGAATTGTTTCAACGATAGAAACTATTAAAAAGCCACTATTAATATGAGAAAGAAATAAAAGCAATCTAGAAAAACAAAAGGCAAAGTTTCAAATCCAAATCGACTCTCTTTTGAAGAGTCTCTTTCCTTCTATCGCAACCTTCGCTCCCTCCCCTCCTGCTCCAACGACCGCCGTCACCTCAGCCGCCTTGTCTCAACATCTTTATTTCTCTCCCAGTTACCCACACCCTAGCCAGTATTCGGAATTCGGCTTTCCGCTTCTCGCTATTATAGTACTCCCGCCTTCGTTGCTACCGTACACAAGCCCGCCTTTTCTGAATCCACTTTTCTATTATATTTCATTTGTTTCTTTCTTTCTTTTTTTTTTAATTTTTTTTGGTTCTTGTTTTTATCTTTTTCTTTCGATTTTTTAAGCCTCAGATTTTATATAATTCTTCAAATCGATTAGGAAATTTTCGAAAAAGACCAATTATCAATTAATAAAAGTGAAATACAAGGAAGAGGAAAAAGATAACCAAAAAACAAATGACAATAATATCAACAATTGACCAATTGAAAGACTTTTAATAATAATAATAATAATAATAATAATAAACTAATGAAAATGGCTATAATAAGATAAAAAGAAAACGGAATCAAATTATAAACAAAATAAAATTTGAACAAAAGAAGAAAAAAAAAATAAGAGACATCGAATACTAGAAATAGTTTTCAAAAAAGTTGACAAAACTGCATCTAAAACAAAGTTACGAAAAGAAGAGAAAAAAATGAAATAAACTTAAATTTATTGTTGGAAAAGAAAAGAGAGGAAGGACTGCGAATTGTAAGTTGGTAGGAGGGTCATGTGAAATGCAAATGAGCTAATCATTTGTGTTGGTTGTCCATTAATCAAATCAACGGGCGAAGCAGCGAATCGATGACTGTGGTGTTCAATAAAGTGGAGAAATATCTTGTTGGTAATTGTGTGCTCGGTCAAAGAGGACAAGTGAAAGGACAGAGTTCTTGATGATCAATTGGCCGATTGATTCTTGATGATCAATTGGCCGTTCACAAGCGTCAGTTTATCTATTGCAGTTTACCTAGTAGAAAACAAACTTGTTGATACTTTTTAAAAAGATTCTTCATTTCATAAATTGTTCAGTCGAGTAAATCCATTTGATCTGTTTCCTATATTAACCACAAATACTTTTCCCTTGCCAAGTTTTCTTCTGAAAGGAATAGGTTCCGCTCTTTTCTTAAGGGGCTGTACACCTGTAGAAGACTGTAGAATGGATCGGTCTAAACGTTGTGGTAACAAAAAGAGACATGCAAACAGTTTGATCAATAGTCCACAAAACCCCTCGAAAGAAATTATTGTACCCCTTATATATATATATATATATATATGTGTGTGTGTGTGTGTGTGTGTGTGTGTGTGTGTGTGTGTGTGTGTGTGTGTGTGTGTGTGTGTGTGTGTGTGTATAAATATAAATAAATATATATATATATAGCCAAGTAAAGTTTGATGTAGTCAGGGAAAATGTGTGAAGATAATTTCAAAATATTAGATAAGCTCGATGGAAAGATTTTCTCATATAAGCTTGAAGTCTTCCATGTTATAAAGTAAATTCAGGTTTGTATTTCCAGTAGACAGTATGTAAGCAAATATATGGATGTCCATCGTCTTTTCATGTTGAATTGAATATATTCTTATGTTAATTATGTTTTATGAATATGTTCTGAAGATGGTCTATTAGACCGAAACGTCCGACGTTGACATTATATTAACATTAAAACAGCATAATTGCACATTAGGATTTTTGTTTGTTTTTTCCGAATATTTTTCTTCATACTGTCGGATCTATATCCATATATTTATTTACATATATATATATATATATATATATATATATATATATATATATATATATATAAACAATAAAATACAAAAATCACCTCATATGCAGAATAGTCTATGTATCGGTCGTTTGTTTTAACACCTGGGGTTAATATATATAGGTACAATGTTGGTACACATGGAATAAAATTCAAATAACCAAAATAGTATTCTTAAAAGAGTGCTCAGTACCGAGTAGAGATAATAATATTTATCCAAATTTATAAAATATGCATGTTATAAGTTCACTACAGAAGTTGCAATTTTGTTTCGACACTTCTTACGTCGTAACGAAATTGGAACTTTTGTACTGATCTTATAACATGCATATGCTATAAATTTGAATATATATATATATATATATATATATATATATATATATATGAAGAAATATAGTTTTAAGCTATGCTATATTTATGGGATAGTGCTCATTATCAGAGCGTATGTAAATATAAAAGTGAACGTTTGACGTCACACTCAGAGGCGACAGACTATTTCATGTTAAATGCAATCATCAGGCCATGAAATAAATAAGAGAAACAAATAAAATAAATTAATCCAAATAAATAAATAATAATCAAATTAACAAACCACTCTCGCCAAAATAACCGTTAGAATAGACTACCGAAAATGCACCACTGACCCGTAGCCGAGAACAAACACAACATATGTGGCCTGATGATTGCGTTTAGCATGAAACAGTCTGTGGCCTCTGAATGTTGCCATTTCACTGATCATATTATATATATATATATATATATATATATATATATATATATATATCCGAATGTAATGAGAACGAAAATAATATATAAAATCTAACGTTCACAGCATAAATTCAAAAGAGGGCTTAACTCGTGGTTTATCAAATACACCGAAACAAGGTTGTAGTGAATAAATTTTTTTTTGCTTATATGAAAAATATATATATATATATATATATATATATATATATATATATATATATATATATGGATAGTAACTCATTTGCGAGTAGACCCGTCTGCCAGTTCGACTATCAAATCCCTATTATAGACGCTCGCTCAACTACCAACAGAGTCAACCTGTTATTTATAGTGCAGCTATGCTGAGCAGATCTTAGTTAAAATTTCTTCTCTGGTCTTTTGTATTTGCTGATATCAGGGAAGGCAAATAATATCTTCTCTGTCGCGTTAGCCTATATGTGCAGGCAGTATAATACCTAAGAGGCCGCAAAATGAGAACTTTGTTCGCCGTGTGTTTGAATTCTGGCCGAAAAACGTTACATCAACTTTTTCACAAATACCCTTAAGAAAGCTATCAACACATATCTCCTCTCCTTAGCTGTGGGTTAAATATCAGGACAAACTAAACTCTAATTGTGATTTGCAAAAAGTATAAAAGAAGGTTAGTTCTAAATTCAAAACCGTATGAGACCCGGTAGGGGCACGTAATTGAACGTTAACTAAGGTCCACTCAGCCCAGAAGTATAAACCATAATTTGGCTCTTGAGGGTGGGGGGAGATGAAGAAACAAAAAAAAAACGGCTCTGATCTGAAGGGCCTGCACGCAAACAGAAATGATCTAGATCAGAACTACGCTGATTTACAAAGTGCCTTAAAACCGAAGCAGTATACGTCCTGGGTAAGACGATAAACTACATCCGCGTCCAGGGTAAGACGATAAACTACATCCGCGTCCTGGGTAAGACGATAAACTACATCCGTGTCCTGGTTAAGACGATAAGCTACATCCGACAGCAAGGCCTCTGATCAGGAGGATTTGAGGAACGTGGAAGCACCTTTTAATTTCTGGTGTTTCTAAAATAGGTTCACCTTTTGTGATTTGGGGGTGGTAGCACCTGTCAGGGTCCCAGCTATGGACAAATAGTTAACACTCCAAAAGGGGTCAAAACACTATGAAAGTATAAAAATAGGTTTTAAAACCAGCAATACTTTTTTTGAAAAATTATTATCAGCAATACAATATTGAAGAAAAAATTATTACCAGTAATATATTTTTGAAGAAAAATTGCCATCAATACATTTTTGAAAAAAAATTACCATCAATACATTTTTTGAAAAAAATTACCATCAACACATTTTTGTAAAAAATTACCATCAATACATTTTGGGAAAAATAATACCATCAATACATTTTTGAAAATAAAATTACCATCAATACATTTTTGGAAAAAAAATTACCATCAATGCATTTTTGAAAAAAAATTACCATCAATACATTTTTTGTAAAAAAATTACCATCAATACATTTTTGGGAAAAAATGCCATCAATACATTTTTGAAAAAAAATTACCATCAATACATTTCTGTAAAAAAATTACCACCAATACATTTTTGAAAAACATACCATCAATACATTTTTGAAAAAAATTACCATCAATACATTTTTGAAAAAAAATTACCATCAATACATTTTTGGAAAAATATCACCAGCAATAAAAGTGTTGTTGGCATTAAATCTCCCATTGAAGTTGATATACCATAAATAAAAGAAACCAAACCGAAGCAGTATCTTTTCTTCAAGAGTCATTTAACAAATAGTACTGAGTCATGTGACACTAGTAACATAGAACAATCACTCAAGTGACTATATTCTTTCCTAAAAGTCATTGTCTTATTCCGACAAAACTGCTTTTATGGAACATATATTTTATCATAAATTCTAATCGGTTAATATTCCTGTGTGCGCATGCGTGCTGAAGACAAATAAAAAGTAAAAACAACAAAAAGAAACAAATTGTCACGAAGTTCACTCGGTTCCAAAAGTCTTTTTCTTTTTGTTTTCTTCTTTTTTTTGTTCAAGTCTCATGGGGAAAATAGAATCGTTAATCATGTTCCATTCGTTGAGTAAGAAATAAAGAAAGAGGATTTAGAAGGGTACAAAACCTATGAATAATCTTCCATTGCAGCATTGAAGATGCTCGTTACAAGTAATTTATTATAAATATATAAATCTAAGCCAAATAAGGACGAGAGAAAATTTTACTGTTTTACTATTTTAATTTTCTTATGAATGAATAAACACCTTAAGAGTTCTGCGAAATACAAGTAGAAATTCCCTTGTTGTATCGCTAAATATTTGAATTTAACAGACAACATTACAATATTTCATCAGTATGAATATCGTTAATTATTTAAAGATGTAAGCGGGTACAAATGAAAATATTTAAAATTGACAAGTTTTTTTTTTTATTCATTTCATTTGAAATCCATAACGGGAATTATTTCAACTCCTTTGACTTAAAGGGATTAAGATAAACTTTGGAATATTATCTTTTATTTATAAGTGCTGCGATAAATATTGTGTATTTACAATCAGTAAATATGTTTAAATGCAGCCATGAACGCCTCTCTAAACAAACACTGAGACAGGTACACATATTTACACATAAATACGTGTGCTAAGTTAATTAAAAGAATGTTTAAATAAAAGCAAAATCCTTCAAGAAAAACAAACCAAAATGTTTCCAAAGAAATTTCTACATTGTCCTAATTTTTAGGGTGAGAAATTATCATTTATTTTATTTACACTCGAATTATTGTCCTTATCTTTGTTTTTATTATCACGTTTCGTTCAGATTTTTCTCAATACGGGTGACCTTAAAGGAATTAAACTGAACCCTTTATTTAATCCAATAGTGATTTTCTACTATTCTTGCATATTTTGTCAGGGTTCCGATAGCTTAGACAGTTGAATGTGCTGGCATTTTAACCGTAGTGCAAAATATATATATATATATATATATATATATATATATATATTATAAATTAATTGATTTAAAATATGTTTTTCGCTACACAGTTCTAACCATGTTTCAAAAAATGGAAGCTAAAAGCCACGAATTTAATTTTGCGATTAAATTAAAGACATTAGTTCCATTTCATCCTCAAGCGAATTTTTTATATATATATATATATATATATATATATATATATATATATATATATAATTTTCTGTGCATTTCTTTCTTTTTTTTTTCTGTGCATCTATATATATATATATATATATATATATATATATATATATAACTCATAAGTATAGCATCCTTAATATACATAATGGCCAACGTCGGTTGCAGTCTTGTGGTACTGCGTATATTCTGACAGTTATAAAGAACATACCCAACCATAAAATGAAATTGGAGTATATAGTAAGAAATAACAACAAAGATAAAAGTATGGTAGAACAATGCAAACGTGACACTATATGGTTTAACCATACCACAGTAATGTCAAAACCAATGTAGGTAGAATTTTTCTGAATTTAATCCACAAAAACTTTGGTCATTCCCCAACACACAAAAAAGATTTTCATCAAAAATAACATTAAGGTAAGCTATAGCTGTACAAAAAAAATAGATAATTATATATCACAACATAACAATAATGTATTAAGCATGCACACAAACAAAACACTGAATAATAATTCTACTAAAAGTCAATGTAACTGCCGTAAAAACGTAACCTGGGCATTAAATGACCAGTGCATGATTGAAGGCATAATATACAGAGCTAGCATCAACTCAGACGATGCTGCTAAATATTACTTTGGATCCAACGAGAACAGATAGAAATCGCGTTTTTACCACCATAAAATAACACTAAGCAATATCAAATATAAATACTGCACAACACTTTCAAACAATGTTTGGCGATTAAGATAATAATAATTAGCTGGGAGATAATCGCGAAAGCGAAGTCATACAGTGGAAAGGGAGACAGATGTAACTTGTGTTTGTTGGAGAAGCTTATTATATTAAAACAATTAAATAACCCTAACTTGCTGAACACAAGAACAGAATTGATGTCTACATGTATCCATAAGACCAAGCACCTGTTCAAACATATTGACCCTGATTAAAAAGATTACAAAATAGATTTTACAAATATTAACATTAATATAAAACAACTATTAATATTCTTAGAACCTATCATTAATAACACTTCTTATATATCTATACGCATATATAATCCCATATGACCATACTCGATTAATTTATAAAGTGTGTATATATAATTTCAGCTTTGTAAGTATAAGACTTTGTTGATTCCAAACACTTTAGATATATAGTCCCGACCTATTATTATATTTAGACCATGAGTACTAGTTTACTTTGTTATAACTAAATATGGCAACAAAGATGAGGACCACAGTCCGAATAATGTAAATAGTATATATAATACCTCATCTCAGAAATATATACAGATACTGAAGGCTTTTATAAGTTCGCAGTTTTTGTTTATTCGTAAGGTTGTGTGCTATGCTCTAGCTATAAACTGTTAAAATATATAAGAATTATTCAATTACATCATTAGCCAATCGGAAAATAAAGTTTCTGCAATATTTTGATTTTTTACCATTATTGTATATATGGTAAAATCGTATTTTTGGCTTGGGGGGGGGGTGGCTTTTTCAAGAACTAAGACAAATTAATGCCTTTTCATTATTTTTGAACAAATGTTATTCGATTTATGACACAGAAACATACAGTTACAAAATGTTATAAGATAGATAGATAGATAGATAGATAGATAGATAGATAGATATTCTCTCCTGATAGTAAATTAACTGGTTTCTTCCATATTAGATAAATATATCTGTAGTTTATTCATACACAGTTAAGTCTTTCGATTTGTTGTGATTTTATATTTATAAAGATAAATTAACATATATTTCCGTATTTAATTATCGTTGATGTGATAAACGCCAAAATACAGAAACAATAGAGAGATGAAAACAAGTGCTTTATCAATTAGGCACCGTATTAAATTCGCGAATATATCTTTAAAATAATATTTTAAATTCAATTAAGTTTTGGCGTTGCCTTAGAAAGTTTTAATTAAAGCATTTTCTAAATAAACAGTTTCCACTATTTTCATCTGCGATGATTCATTTCTTTTTTTCTACATATGCAGCCAGCTGCATAAATAGACAAGGTAAATATAATGTGAATAAATATACATGTGTCTGCCAACACACACACACACACACAGACACACACAGACACACACACACACACACACACATATATATATATATATATATATATATATATATATATATATATATACATATATGAATTTATATGCACGCACGCACACGTGTGTGTGTGTATGAATATAACAATATATGTTTGCACAAACAAACATATATATATATATATACATACATGTATATATATATATATATATATATATATATATGTAATTACATAATTCGTCTGTGTTTCATAGATTGATAGATGTGAAAAGAATCAGATAGATAGATAGATAGATAGATAGATAGATAGATAGATAGATAGATATGAAGTGACTGAGATAGATAGATAGATAGATAGATAGATAGATAGATAGATAGATAGATAGATCAGGATTTATTTACTAATTCTCTCAGCGCGATATGAAATTTGAATAAAGTATTCAAAATCATCCAAAAGCACTGAAGAAATACACAATCTACAATAACCGATCGGCAAATGTGACACTTTCAATGGTGCGTGGTTTGGTACAAGTTATCGTTTACGGATAATCTGCAGCAAATTAAAAAAACATTAGATATGTTTTTGAGATATTCATGTCAATCAGCACTTTGTATAGATAGAAAAAAATGATAGATAGATAGATAGATAGATAGATAGATAGATAGATAGATAGATAGATAGATAGATAGATAGATATGTACAGAAAAAGAAAGAAAGAAATGGACAGAAAAGTTTAGATAGATAAATAGATAGATAGATATGCACAAAAGAGGAAAGAAAGAAAAAAGAAAGAAAGAAATGCACAAAAAAGGATAGATAGATACATAGATAGATATGCACAGAAAAAGAAAGAAAGAAAGAAAGAAATGTACAGAAAAGTTTAGATAGATAGATAGATAGATAGATAGATAGATAGATAGATATGCACAGAAGAGGAAAAAAAGAAAAAAGAAAGAAATGCACAGAAAAGGATAGATAGATAGATAGATAGATAGATAGATAGATAGATAGATAGATAGATAGATGTGGACAGGCTGAGATAGATAGACAGATAGAAAGAAAGAAAAAAGAAAGAAAGAAAGAAAGAAAGAAAGAAATTCATTGAAAAGTTTAGATAGATTTATATGAACAGAAAAGCATAAATAGATATGAACAATAGAGAAAAATGTGTTTTAAATCTCAGCCTTTTGAACGACAGTATGTCGTGGTTATGTGAAATATTCGTGGGTCGTTCTGGTTTCGTCCATAAGCCCAGTAATTTTCGGATATTTTATTTTTTGTGTGTGTTCAGGACTCCCTTTCAGACTCTAATGGTTATTCTGCCACATTTACCAAACAAGAAATTCCTTCACATGTTAAAAGATCATTTACTTGAGAAGCTCATCTATGTTGTTGTTTTCACAATGTTTCAGACGTTGTAATCTTCAGCCTTCATGAAACAGTCAATCTGGTTAACTTACAGGGAATTCAGCTCCTGTAGCCGCTGGAACAGAAAGCGAAAGCTTAGGTGAATCCAGTTATGCATATCATCCAGTAATAGTACCCATCAGCAGGCAGGTTAGGTTGAAGACTCTCCACATTGTCCCACGTAAAATTAACCGATTGGATTTGATCGTTCATTCGTGAATTTGGTGACATAGTAATTTTGAGTTCAATCCCTGGGTTAGGCAGTGTGTACTTGAATTCGGTGGAGACAGGCGGGCAATAATTGAGCAGTATAAAATACCAATTAAGCATGCGCAGTGGAAAGAGAACAGCCTATACCTGTTTATTAAATAAACGGTTCAGTTCGTAATTCCCTGATCGAAATGCACCTAATGAAGACCGGTCTGAATAGGGTAAATAATCTCCTCATTTCAGATATTCAGACACAATTTAAAAAGATTATTATACACGGCCATGGAATAGATAATATTTACACAACTTGATATTGAACATAATGCTCTTAACAATAAATGCATTAGTAGAAAATCTGTAAGTTTGATAACTTATTAGTTTCATCTTAATTCGTATAAGCCAGGTCTACATTCATAATAATACATATATTATATAGATATATATATATATATATATATATATATATATATATATATATATATATATATATATATATATATACCTCCATATTCATATTAATATATATATATAAGTCTAAATTGATATTAATATATATATTATCTAAGTATATATTATTATTATATATATATATATATATATATATATATATATATATATATATATATATATATATATATATTATCTAAGTATATATTCATATTAATATACAGGGTACAACTAAATATTTGACATCATTTCGCAAAGCAATAATTTTGGCAATTCTTGTTTAAATAAGTTCAAATTTT
Source organism: Acanthosepion pharaonis (assembly GCA_903632075.3). Lineage (NCBI taxonomy): Eukaryota > Metazoa > Mollusca > Cephalopoda > Sepiida > Sepiidae > Acanthosepion > Acanthosepion pharaonis. Next base: position 708,237 of record CAHIKZ030000491.1, read on the forward strand.
CACAGAATGTATAGAAACACATCAAGATTTTATATTTAATGTTTTATTTTTATATCAAAGAGAATCTGCCAGAGAGATGGATCGAGCGTGGTGGAGATGAAGACAGTTTTCTGATGAAATGGCCGCCGCGGTCACAGGACATGTCCCCGTGTCATTTCTTTTTATATGGATATGTGAAAGAACTGGTCTATGTCCCCTTTCTCCTTGCTAGCATTGATTAACTCAAGCAGAGAATCACTTCCGCACTGGATAATGTTACCGGAGGCATGCTACAACGTGTTTGGCAAGAGCTTAACTACCAACTTGATATGTGACATGTCACAGGCGGTGCAAATATTGAAAACTTATGAAATCGGCCCCATAATAAACTTATGATGTTCAACACCTAAACTGTTCAATTTCATTCAGCTAGACTTCGTAGTTTTCAAGATAATTGCTTTTAAAATGATGTCAAATTTTTGGGACTCCCTGTATATATTATCTAAATATGTTATGTGTTTCTACACACTTTCCAAGCACTGTTATAAATAACAAAACTGAACGAGAACGCTATAACTTAGCGTGTATGAAAGACAGTGATCAATGTCAATTCCTGCCAAGCGGCTTCACTCTCCGTTAACACAACACCAGTCCCGATACTTTTTGAACAGAACTCGTGTATATGATCAATATCAGTGATCAGTATCAAATACAAAGCTTCTTTAAATGTAAAAGCGGGCACTGATGTCAACATATATATCGTTTGTAGGAAGCGTTCTAGTCAGGATTTCAAGTGCTAATTTTCAAGAGTAGAAAAAAAAGGTAGAAAAAATATAAGCAGATGGCAGATATATCTTTATCAATAATTCTATTCTACCTGTTCATCTTCAAAGAACAGACAGACTTTTAAGCGATAGTTTTAAGGAAGTCAAGTCTTTATTACTTCCTTTCACCTGTCTTTCATTTTTCAGATGTTTCCAGATATACACTATGCATTACTTGGTGAATAAGAAAAGTCCACGTTTACAAATACGAATCATTCAACAAGTAAATTTTCTTTGATATTTTAAGTATTTTACTCATGCATCGATTTAATATCCAAGTTATTAAAAATTAATTACACAATTTTGGCTTCGGTTTTTCTTTTCTTAAAAAAAATGTACGTTTGTATGTTGATAAATAATTTTGATTAAATGAGTCAAGTTTCATCTTTCGAAAATTCTTAAAACAAAATTGTTGATTTTATGCATTTTAATTAGGTATTTTTTTTTTTACCGTATTTTTTTTAAGGACATCAATTTAGTCAGTGAACAGAACAGGTGCTCATCTATATTTATTAACTTTCTGTAAAGAGAAATATTAATTAGTAATGGTAATAATAAATTACATGCGAACCAATTTTATGAAAACAAAGACGCAACCAAATATACTAATGTAGAAATGTACTATGTAGAAGTATACTAATCTTGAAGGAAGGTTTTCAAAAAACGAAAAAAGCAACTTCAACAAGGATGATTACAAAAAATTAGACCTCACAGTAGAATTGAAACAAGTGCCAAACATGCAGATTACACTTGAAACCATGTCTTCGAAGAGTCTAACAGAGAGATTGGAAAAGTATGAACAAGAATCGAAACTTCTCAAATGACAGCATTTATATAATGGGCAATACTGTAGAGAGTTCTAGAATATTTAAGACACTTGCTATCATTTCATCGCTGATAAAAACAGTTTTTACTGAGGCAAAATAATAATAATAATAATAATAATAATAATAATAATAATAGAATTACAGAAACACCCTTAATAGATTTAGATTTTGTCACAAAGATTAGGGAACTGGAGCATGATGAAGCTTATAAGTACTTAGGAATTAGCGAAGGAGATGACATACAACACCCCCAAATGAAGGAAAAAATAAGAAAAGAGTACTACAGGCGTGTACGTCTGGTAATAAAAACTGAGCTAAACTCAAAAAACAGAATATCAGCCATAAACACATTGGCTGTTCCTGTGGTGAAGTACAGCGTTAATGTCCTTAACTGGACCATAGCTGAAATTAAGCGAATGGACGCCAAAACGAGAAAGCTACTCACTTGTTATCGCATGCATCATCCCAAAGCTGATGTTGATCGTCTGTATGTGCCCAGATCTGAAGGAGGCAGAAGATTAGTTCAACTAGAACTGTCCAAAATCCGTACCCATCAGTGGCTACGTAGTGCAGGGTTGAAAGCGGAAACTGAAGGTTTTATCCTTGCTGCAGGGACCAATGCTTGCTAACTAGGAATTATCAAGCACATATACTAAAAATATTGTGTCAGCCCAAAATGCAGATTCTGTGATAAATATCCAGAAACGATTGATCATCTTGTATCAGGTTGCACGATGTTGGCACCCACTGAATATAAAACCCGACATGACAGAGTGGGCCAATATCTGCACTGGAAAATCTGCAACTTCTACGGAAGGAAACTGAAAGAAACTGGTATGAACACCACCCAGACCCGGTTACGGAGATAGGACCTGTTACAATTCTATGGAACTACACAATACACACTGACAGAACAATCAAGGCCAACCCCCCAGATATTGTTATTACAGACCACAAACAAAAACGGTCCCTCCTTATTGATATGGCAGTCCCTGCTGACTGCAATGTATCTTTGAAGATATTCACAAAACTGTCCAAATACAAGGACCTTGAAATAGAAATCTCTAAAATGTGGCATATGGGAACATCAACAATCCCTGTTGTAGTTGGAGCCCTAGGACTGGTTGGAAAAGATTGCAGTAGACTAATTGAAGGGATTCCTGGAAGTAAATGCCTCAAGGAGATACAAAAAATTGTTCTGACAAGTACAGCCCACACTTTACGAAGGGCTTTATCTATGTAATTTTTTTTTTTTTTTTTTTTTTTTGTCAGTGGAAAGTGTCATGCTGCCATTTCTAACCTTAGGTCCTGGGCGGACCCGGAAAGAAAATGTAAACGCCAGAAATCAAAGAAAATAAAAATAATAATCTCTCAGACATCGTGTTCAAGTACCACAACATTAGAATATGCTTCGATATTGATATTATTGATCCTCAAAAACACTATCAAAATACAAGAATTTTGAAGTAGAAATCTAAATAAAAAATGTGGTACATGAGGACATGAATAATTCTAGTTTTAGTTGAAGCCCTCAGATTGAGTGGAAATGGTTCTGATAGACGCATTGAAGAGATTCTTTGTAGCTATTTCTTGTAATTAGATTATAAACATTAGTTCCATTTCATGGAACTAATGTTTTTAGTTTAATTCAAAATTAAATTTGAAGTTTTTAGCTTACATTTTTGAAACATAGTTATTACTGTGTAGCGAAAAAACATATTTTAAACCAGTTAATATATATATATGTGTGTGTGTGTGTGTGTGTGTGTGTGTGTGTGTGTGTGCGTTCGCGTTCGTTCGTGCGTGCGTGGGTGTGTGTATGTATACAATAGATTATATTTTTAAAAGGCAATTTTATAAACGTGACACCGCTAGCTAGAAAGTGTAAAATGGAAAAATGACAGTTATTAATGAAAAGGAAGAAAATGTCATCCTGCTGCGTCGACCAAAATTTGCGATTCCAAGAGCGAAACGATGCTTAGGTTTAAAAGTCTGCTACTGATAGTGTTTCCCGTAATAATCAGAATGGACACTGCCAGCGGACCATTACAAATGGCGGTTCACTTCAATCTTAATCTTAGTTCACATGCTAAATGAATCAAACAGCAAATGAAAAGAAATAAACAACAACGACAACAAAAAAGAACAACAACAACGACAATAATAATAATAATAATAATAATAATAATAATAATAACTATAATAATAATAATAACTATAATAATAATAATAATAATAACTATTGGCTTACTAACTTACATGGAAACAACAAATGACTGGATGATAAAATTAGTGAAACAACATGAAAACAGAAAGAAAAAATATTCAATAATAAAAGAAGGCAGTAAATACAAACAACATTTACATTTAGTAGATTCTGTAGTAAATCAAAACAGAAGCCAAGAACCAACTATTGCAGCAAAAGATAAAAAAAGAAAGCCAAGGATAAAGCCCTTGAACAGATGAAACAACGCTGGCAAGACAAGAAACCTCTGCATGGCCAATATCCAGAACGTGCAAATAAACCCAATGTTGATAAAGTTAATACTCATCGATGGTTACGAGCATCTGATTAAAGTCTGAAACTGAAGGTTTTATTCTTGCAGCGCAAGACCAGAGTCTTTTCACTAGGAATTTTCAGGCAAATATCATACATAATAATGTGGATCCAAAATGCAGGTTCTGTGACAAATACCAAGAAACAATAGACCATCTAATCTCAGGATGTTCTATACTTGCCCCAAATGAATATAAAAATCGTCACGATAGAGTGGGGCAATACTTACACTGGACAATGTGCAAACACTTTGGGAAAATGTGTAAGCAAACACTGGTATGAACATCGGCCAGCGCCGGTTACAGAAATAGAAGATGTCACCATTCTATGGGATTATACCATCCACACAGACAGAAAAATTGAAGCAAATAGGGCCGGACATTATTGTCAAAAAAACCAGAAAGAAAAAACTTGCCTACTAATTGATATGGCTTGTCCAGCGGATTGTAACATAGCAACCAAGGAATTTGAAAAACTATCAAAATACAAAGACCTGGAAATTGAAATAGAAAAAATGTGGAAATTGAAAACAAGAATAATACCAGTGGTAATAGGTGCACTTGGAATTATAAAAATGGAACAAAACAACACATTGAAAAGAATCCTGGAAACCCCAGCTTAAGAGACATACAGAAAATTGTCTTATTAAGTACAGGACTAAGGAGAACTTTGTCTATGTAACGCTAGCAACTTCATCGGAAAAAAAAAAAAAAAAAAAAAAAATTCATGAAATGTATGGCCATAACAACACACACGACCTGCCTTAGGTCTTTCCGCAGACTTGGTAGGTAGTGTGTCCATAGCAGAAATCGAATGATGATGATGATGACAATAATAATAATAATAGGATTACAGATTATTGTGGCGCATATCGGAAATAATTCAGTCTCCAGCGATAACCACCAAATATCCGATGTGAACATAGAAATACGCGCGAAATAAACACGTCTTTGACATTAACAGGTGATATTATTAGCTGGATCTTAATTAGCTAATTTCATATAAAGAATAAATAGTATGATAAACATCAACTCACCTATCTGTTGTAATTGCAAGATAATTCACGTTAAGATAAAAATGTATCCACAAAACATAGCTGCTCGGATTAAAGTTCGTGACGCCATTTTTATTACCATTTTAAACACTTATAAATAAGCGTTTGATATAATAAAGCATCATTTAAACATTAGCATTTTATCGCTTTCGAAATTTGATGATAGCATTTGTTTAACTTTCAATTAATAAATATAGCTAATATTAACAAACAAATGACACGTGCCGAAGCACACACGCACACACGTGTGTTTTGTCGCTTCTCCTGTTTTTTTGTATGACTGTGTGTGTGTGTGTGTGTGTTATGAATAATTTCCATATAATTATTTTTCAATGATCACTATATTTTCCATGGCATTCTATGTGGCTAAGCTAACTTTCAACAAAATTGTATAATCTACGGATGTCGCTCGAAATATACCGTCTGGTTTACTTTAGTTAACGCAGATTTGATAAAAAGGGTGGAATAATGTTTTGGGGCTAATGTTATTTTACTTCCCATCAAATTTGATGATGTTGTATAGGTAAATGCAAAGAATCATTGAAGAAGAGTTTATTTTTTTCTCGTGGTACAGGTTAAGGAAAACTTGTTCTAAGCTAAAGCGTATATTCATGCAGTACAATACTTCTTCACATTTTGTAAGGCTGAATATTGCCCATTTTGTCCAAAAGTGATTCAGGGACAATAAATTAATTCAAAGGATACCAACCATTCCAGATATTAATCCAACAGAAATCTTTTAGTTCATAAATAAAAGAAAAAAAAAAGAGAATGAAAAATAATATTAAAAAAAAAATCTTTAGAAAGCACTAGAAAGTGTCGCAAGTAATGTTTAAATCGAAACAATAGAAAAAAATAAAGAAAATCAATGGTTGAAAAGATGTTGAAGGTTAACGAATATCAACGAACTGATATTAACATGTAAAATAATCGAATAATTGAATAATAATTTATCCAGGTAAAGATGATATGTTGCTTTTATAATTACATGAAATGTATGCGATTTATATGCTTGCATTAACAAAACCTGACCCCGCCAAATTATTTTATTGTAAATAAAGGAAGATTGTTATTAACTGAATCTCGTACGTTTTATAACATCATTTGGTTAATGGCGATTTTAAAATGAAAACATTGAATTGGATAATAAAATCTGACATCGTGTAAATTAGCATATGTGGTGTAATGTTAAATTTATCTCAATCTCTTCTACTTACCACATATAGACATTCAAATTTACATCCAGTATATATTTAACAATATAAAAAGTACTAGGTTCAGCCCAATGGACGGATATTTTAAGCTAGGTTTGAATACACAATTCTAAAACGAGCAGAGGTAAAAAAAATAGACCACCGTCTCTGTAGAGGCCGTGATTGTCAATATGGAATGTTTTGTTGATTTTATTTAATATAGGGTGTTTCATTAAGACGGATCAATGTCAGCAGTTATTAAATCAGTGTTATGAGTGAAAATTTGTTTATTTATTTCTCTATTGGATCATGTTATTTAAGTCATGGCAA
>CAHIKZ030000491.1:720000-820000 GCA_903632075.3 Acanthosepion pharaonis
CATAAAATTGTTATACGTCTTATCCTCGCCGGGTCTTGGTGGTGTTTATATGCGAATTTATTGCAGTTTCCTTCCCGCAAAAATTGTATATTTTCCAGTTCAGATATTGGCCTACTTGTCATGGCGAGTTTTATATTCAATGGATGCTACAGCCTGATACAAGAAAATCAAATATTTCTGAATCATAGAATCTGCATTTTGGGTTAACACAATTTTTCATTATGTCTTCTTGGTAATTTCTAATTAGCAAGCATTAGTTCTTTGCAGATAGAATAAAACCTTCGGGTTCTGCTTTTAACGTAACGACTGACGGCTACGTATTATTATTATTACACGTGCCTTCAAAATTGACGGCAAGAAAGAATCTATTATAAGTAATATGTATTATATTCTGTAAGTAATTTTCGTTTAATCCAAGTTAAATTTTGTAATTTAAAATGGTTCGTTGTTAACTTTAACCATTGATCAGCATCTACTAATATTTCTATCCAATAATACGTTTTTTAATTCTGAATTCTCATTGAGGATCACTTATTCATTTGAGTAAATGATATTCAATTGGAATTTGGTAAATACTTTATTAAGAAATACTTATGTAATGTTAAAATGGTCACATAAACTTTATTATTAATATACAGTTATTTAATGAAGGAATAAACACTAAATATTAGATTTATGCAAACATTATATTTATACTTTATTCAAAATATATAGTATAATTTATAAAGACCTAAGGAAAGATATCCGTATATTATCTTCATAAATTTTACATATTTACAACCAAAATTATGTTTAGTGCAAAAGTTCCTTAAGTAAAATATCTTTTGTGCTAACTTTGGAAGGTCTGAGTAATCGTTGACAGTCCGCAGATTTAATCTGAAATTTCTGAGTCTGCTCATTCCTCGTCCTACTAAGAAAAACGTATCAGTAGATATATTTTTAATTTATTTTTTTCTCGAGCTATTACCAAATTCTACAAGATATGCTCCGAAACATAACATAAAAACTGCATTAAAACTATCTAAATATTTAATTGTATAAGCTTTTCATTGCTATCGTAAATAATAAAAATAATGGATGTAGTGTAAATAATAATAATAATAAAACTCTTTTGATGACTAATAAACTATTACAAAAATTGTTCCCCCGCTCTTTTTTAATTATAATTTTTAAACTTTAAAATTAATTTCTAAAACTGAACAAAGCATTCTTTAAGATATATGTGGTGTATTAAATATACGAACGCTTTTCAATACGAGTCAACGGAACCAACTTAGCAGGACACTGTTCCTTAAGTTTTACACAAAAAATCTCTCTCTCTCTCTCTCTCTCTCTCTATTTATATATATATATATATATATATATATATATATATATCATTTTCTGTGCATTTTTTTTTTTTTCTGTATATATATATATATATATATATATATATATATATATATATTTGAACAGCCATTGTTAATTATCAACTGAGAAAGTCTTTTTTCAAATATTTCCATGACTCCCCATTATTAGGGGTGTTAAAAAAGAATGAAAGCTAAAAGAAAGAAAGAAAACTAGAAAGGAAGAAAGAAAACTTAAAAAATGAAGCTAAAAAGAGACAGAACGAATGCTAATATATATATATATGTGAAAGTGTATATATATATATATATATATATATATATGTATGTATGTATGTATGTGTGTGTTTGAACAGCCATTGTTAATTATCAACTGGAGAAAGTCTTTTCTCAAATATTTCCATGACTCCCATTACTAGGGTGTTAAAAAAGAATGAAAGCTAAAAGAAAGAAAGAAAACTAGAAAGGAAGAAAGAAAACTTTAAAAAATGAAGCTAAAAGAGACAGAACGAACGCTAATATATATATATGTGAAAAGTGTATATATATATATATATATATATATATATATATATATATATGTATGTGTGTGTGTTTATTGTTAATTATCAAAAGTCTTTTCTCAAATATTTCCATGACTTATTACTAGGTGTTAAAAAAGAATGAAAGCTAAAGAAAGAAAGAAAACTAGAAAGGAAGAAAGAAAACTTTTAAAAATGAAGCTAAAAGAGACAGAAGAACGCTAATATATATATATGTGAAAATATATATATATATATATATATATATATATATATATATATATATATATATATATATATATATGTATGTATGTGTGTGTGTGTGTGTGTGGGTACATTATATATAGAAATTATTCAAAAACGTCTTACATAAGAATAGAACCTGAAGAGAGAATAACAAAAATATAAAGCGAAAATGAATCTCATTGGGAAACAATAATGAAGAAAAAGAGCAAAGTTATTTGCCCACTTAATTAGAAAATAATAATAATAATCACCGATGTCATTTGCAAATGTCTAAACGTTGATAAAAGGTCAAGGATCATATGAAGGAACCGATGGGCAACTGCTCTAAATGATTTTCCCAAAACTTCAACTATTTCTTTTATTATAAATATTAGCAATGGTTTCTTTTTATTCCCTACTGTTACTTCCTAATTTGTCACATGTAAATTTCTCCTTCAGGTTTTAGCTTTTTGTTTTGTTTAGTATTGACTAAGTATTTATTGTTTCGGGTGCATTGGAAACGAATTTTATGCTGTATCAGGATTCTGCACCATGCCATACATTCAGGTGAACCCAGTCAAGGCTGTCAGATAATTTCTGCGACAACATCACCCCTTACAACAGTCTCATTTTAACAGATATATTTACCAAAATTACACAAAATATCTTGAAATACGAAAGTGTAAATTTATTCAATAAAATTGCCACTGGCTTCTACTACGCCTGCCTCTCTTTTAGACGGTCTCCTTGTTTAAGATGGTGAATGCTACCATAATCCTTGCCTTCAATTCATCTTTGATGTTACAAGAAGTTTTGTTGGCCTCTTGCTCAAATGGACCCCACATATATACATGGGCGTTGCAATCTGGGGAGTTAGTTGAAAAGATTTAACGAGTGATGTGGTGGCAGAAATTGTCTGATAGCCATGACTGGGTTCTCCTGCTTGTGTGGAATGGTGCAGAGTCCTGTTGCCAGACATAAGATCTTCCATCGGACACCCTCTTGACTCAGGGCAACACTAACTTCCTGTTGATTGATCTGATTCACTTGGAGGAATCGTTTGTAATCATGGCCTGGATCTCACAAACATATTCGGGGCTTCTTTTCTTATCAGAATAAACAGCGTGAGTTTTCCGAGCTGCCGTAGCTTCGTAATCACCATTAGACTCATCCAACTCTTTCCGAATCCTCTGCACTGTCCTCTGATTGACATCCACACTGAAATATCCGTCTTGGAGTTTCCGGCGCGAGCGCCAAGCATTGCAGCAAACCGTTTCCAAATTTTTGGCATTATGTTGCTATTTTTCTCATATACGGGGCCCAACTGACCCTACTATACTGTGCCGCTGACAAAATCAGATTCAAACATCGTACATGCGCGAAATTAAAATATAAAATGGCGATAATTTACCGGTATATATATATATATATATATATATATATGTATGTGTGTGTGTGTGTATGTGTGTGGAAGTGCTTAAAAGTTTTCCGACCGAAAAATTATTTACAATATGATCAAATTATGAACAGTTGTTTTGGAATCTGCTTGTTCGACCGAGAACATATTCACAGTGTCGTTGATACATTCGTTCTTAATGAAACCTTTGTCACTTAAATACTGATTTCGGAAAATGGATCAGGCCGAGAAATTTTCAGCATTATCTCGTATGTCCTAAAGCTTGTTTCGGTTCGTTGATAGCGTTTTCTCTGAGTCTAACCGTTTAGCTCTTGCTGTTTTGTTAGAAATAAATAGTTTTTAATATCAATTAGAACAGCTACCCTGTTTTCTGCGCTATCTCCTACAAGGGTGTCTTTTCTTGTAGTTCGATCGGAAATTAATATTTTGGATTCAAATTGGCCTCTATTTAACAGTGTAAGCACTTATAAGACAAAACGCCAAAAGTACCATAGAAAATGGTCACCAAACTTTTTTTGTAAAGAGTCCGATCCTCACTGGGCGCTCTACTAATGTAGCCTTCATGGAAACTGAGCTGAATTTTGCAAACAATTGTTGAGAAATTCTAACAGAACTAAATATCTGTGGGTGAACATGTGAAATACGTAATACGAACAAGAGAGAAGCAGACGAAGCAAAATCAAGCGATAAGTATGGTAAGACAGACGATTAAAATTCATCTTGAAATGAGTGAGTGGACAATAGTGAATATAGAGTGGTTATTAAATGGAATTCCAAGAAGTGTCGATGCACGGAAAATTAAAGAGAGAGAGAGAGAGAGAGAGAGGAAGAGAAAGAGAGAGAGAGAGGAAGAGAAAGAGAGAGAGAGAGAGAGCAAAGTGAGATTGGAGAGAGAAAGGAAGGGGAGAGAACTCTTCCCACCTTGATATCTTTAATAGATTAGCATTTTCCGTGAGAAAAGGCCGATAGCTGCACGCTTCTTCTCAGTTTTTTTTTCGACTTCAAACCTTCCACGCACCAGTGTTTGATACTCATGTTAAATTTTCTACTTCAAAGGGAAGTTTTCTCCTTCATTTTCTTTTTTTCTTTTTCATTTATTTTCCTTTTTTTGCTATAAACTTTTTTAGCTTTCTTATTCTTTAAATCCATTCGCCCTTGTTCTTTCCACAGAAAGCAATTAAATAAGTCCTTAAGATAGTAATTATCAATCGTTTTGATGGCAGATATGTTTGTACATTTAATTAGTCATCAAAGATTTTTCTTGCATAATTCTGGATTTTAGGTTTATGCTTTCATTCTGACGTTTTGCTCCGATTATTTTTCTTTTCCTTGTTTTACAATTTTCTTTGCTTTACAGTTTTCTAAATTTCTTTTTCAATTTCAGGTGAGTGGTTTATTGCTTTGTTAAAAAAAAAACAACTTTTCTTCTTCTTTAGTATTCATTCATCTTCATTTATATGGATCAAGATCTTGCAATTCTTTTTCATCTGCTGCTACCTTTTCTTCTTTATTTTTATCATTCTTTTTTCTTCTTTTTTCCTTTCATACGTTCCCCCTTTTCTTTATCGCTTTGTTTCTATATTTTTTTCTTTTCTTCCTAACACTCTTTATACTTTATTTTTCTTTCTTTTTCTTTTTTCTTTTCATTCTCCTCCTTGATTTTCTTTCAATTTTCCAATTCTTTTTTCACCTTTATTCATTTCCTCGTCTCTTTTATCCTTTCTTTACTTTCTTACTGATTTTCTTCTTCCCTTACTTTTTCTCTTCGTTCTTCTTTTTTCGCTTTTGGTTCATTTACCATTCTTTCATTGTGCTTTCCTTTATTTTATTTCATGTATTTTGAAAATTAATTTTAACTAGAAACAGATTCTGTTTCTCCTTTCTGTCATCTTTGCATATTTTATTTCCTTGTTAATTTATTCTCCTTCATTATTTTTAGAATTCCTTTTCTGTCTCTTTCTTAACATATATTTACTTTAGCTTTTCAATCACAAATACTGCTTTCATTTCAGTCATTGAAACACCTGGCTTCTTATTCTTATTCTTCTTTTTCGTCTTCCTCTTCTTCTTTTGCCTCTTCTTCGTCTTCTTCTTTTGCCTCTTCTTCTTCTTCTTCTTCTTCTTCTTTTGCCTCTTCTTCTTTTTCTTCTTCTTCTTCTTTTGCCTCTTCTTCTTTTTCTTCTTCTTCTTCTTTTGCCTCTTCTTCTTCTTTGCCTCTTCTTTTTCTTTTGCCTCTTCTTCTTCTTCTTCTTCTTTTGCCACTTTTTCTTCTTTTGCCTCTTCTTCTTTTTCTTCTTCTTCTTCTTTTTGCCTCTTCTTTTCTTTTTGCCTCTTCTTCTTCTTCTTCTTCTTCTTCTTCTTTTGCCCTTTTCTTCTTTTCTTCTTCTTCTTTTTTTCTTTTCTTCTTTTTGCCTCTTCTTCTTTTCTTTTCTTCTTCTTCTTCTTCTTCTTCTTCTTCTTCTTCTTTTCTTCTTTTGCCTCTTCTTCTTCTTCTTCTTCTTTTGCCTCTTCTTCTTCTTTTGCCTCTTCTTTCTTTTTCTTCTTCTTTTTGCCTCTTTTCTTCTTCTTCTTCTTCTTTCTTCTTCTTCTTCTTCTTCTTTTTTGCCTTCTTCTTCTTCTTCTTCTTTTGCCTCTTCTTCTTTTCTTCTTCTTCTTTCTTCTTCTTCTTTTCTTCTTCTTCTTCTTTTCTTTTTTCTTTTGCCTCTTCTTCTTCTTCTTCTTCTTCTTTTTTGCCCTTTTTTCTTTTTGCCTCTTCTTCTTTTTCTTCTTCTTCTCTTTTGCCTCTTCTTCTTCTTTGCCTCTTCTTTTCTTTTGCCTCTTCTTCTTCTTCTTCTTCTTCTTCTTCTTTTCTTCTTCTTCTTCTTTTTTGCTTCTTCTTCTTCTTTTTTCTTCTTTTTTTCTTCTTTTCTTTTTGCCTCTTCTTCTTTTTTCTTTCTCTTTTGCCTCTTCTTCTTCTTTTTCTTCTTCTTCTTTCTTCTTCTTCTTCTTCTTCTTCTTCTTCTTCTTCTTTTGCCTCTTCTTTTCTTTGCCTCTTCTTCTTCTTCTTCTTCTTCTTCTTTGCCCTTCTTCTTCTTTTGCCTCTTCTTTTTTTCTTCTTCTTCTTCTTCTTCTTTTCTTTTGCCTCTTCTTTTCTTTCTTCTTCTTCTTCTTCTTTTTCTTCTTCTTCTTCTTTTGCCTCTTCTTCTTCTTTTTGCCTCTTCTTCTTTTTTCTTCTTCTTCTTTTTGCCTCTTCTTTTCTTTTGCCTCTTCTTCTTCTTCTTCTTCTTCTTCTTCTTTTGCCTCTTCTTCTTTTGCCTCTTCTTCTTCTTTTCTTCTTCTTCTTTTGCCTCTTCTTCTTCTTCTTCTTCTTTTCTTTTGCCTCTTCTTCTTCTTCTTCTTCTTTTTCCTCTTCTTCTTCTTTTTTTTCTTCTTTTGCTTCTTCTTCTTTTCTTCTTCTTTTGCCTCTTCTTCTTCTTTTTTCTTCTTCTTCTTCTTCTTCTTTTCTCTTCTTCTTCTTCTTCTTCTTCTTCTTCTTCTTCTTCTTCTTCCCTCTTCTTCTTTTTTCTTCTTCTTCTTCTTTTGCCCTCTTCTTCTTTTGTCTCTTCTTCTTTTCTTCTTCTTCTTCTTCTTCTTCTTCTTCTTCTTCTTCTTCTTTTTGCCTCTTCTTCTTCTTTGCCTCTTCTTCTTTTTCTTTTCCTTCTTCTTTTCTTCTTCTTCTTTTGCCTCTTCTTCTTCTTTTATTCTTCTTCTTCTTCTTCTTCTTCTTCTTCTTTTGCCTCTTCTTCTTCTTTTGCCTCTTCTTCTTTTTCTTCTTCTTCTTCTTTTTGCCTCTTCTTTTTTTGCCTCTTCTTCTTCTTTTTTCTTCTTCTTCTTCTTCTTCTTCTTCTTTTCTTTTGCCTCTTCTTCTTCTTCTTCTTCTTTTGCCACTTCTTCTTCTTTTGCCTCTTCTTCTTTTTCTTCTCCTTCTTCTTTTGCCTCTTCTTCTTTTGTCTCTTCTTCTTCTCTTACCTATTCTTCTTCTTCTTCTTCTTTTCTTCTTCTTCTTTTGCCTCTTCTTCTTTGCCTCTTCTTCTTCTTCTTTGCCTCTTCTTCTTTTTCTCTTCTTCTTCTTTGCCTCTTCTTCTTTTTCTTCTTCTTCTTCTTTTTCTTCTTCTTCTTTGCCCTTCTTCTTCTTTTGCCTCTTCTTTTTTTCTTCTCCTTCTTTTTTTCTTCTTCTTTTGCCTCTTCTTCTTCTCTCCTTCTTCTTCCTCTTCTTCTTCTTCTTCTTCTTCTGCCTTTTTCTTCTTCTTCTTTTCTTTCCTTCTTCTTCTTCTGCCTCTTCTTCTTTTGTCTCTTCTTCTTCTCTTACCTATTCTTCTTCTTCTTCTTCTTCTTCTTTTGCCTCTTCTTCTTCTTTTGCCTCTTCTTCTTTTTCTTCTTCTTCTTCTTTTGCCTCTTCTTCTTTTGCCTCTTCTTCTTCTTCTTTTGCCTCTTCTTCTTCTTTGCCTCTTCTTTTTCTTTTGCCTCTTCTTCTTCTTCTTCTTCTTCTTCTTTTGCCACTTCTTCTTCTTTTGCCTCTTCTTCTTTTTCTTCTTCTTCTTCTTTTGCCTCTTCTTCTTCTTTGCCTCTTCTTCTTCTTTGCCTCTTCTTCTTCTTCTTCTTCTTCTTCTTCTTCTTCTTTTGCCTCTTCTTCTTCTTTTGCCTCTTCTTCTTCTTTTGCCTCTTCTTCTTCTTCTTTTGCCTATTCTTCTTCTTCTTCTTCTTTTGCCTCTTCTTCTTCTTCTTCTTTTACCTATTCTTCTTCTTCTTCTTCTTCTTTTCACACTTCTTCTTCTTCTTCTTTTGCCTCTTCTTCTTCTTTTAACTATTCTTCTTCTTCTTCTTCTTCTTCTTCTTCTTCTTCTTCTTCTACTTCTTCTTCTTCTTTTGCTTCTACTTCTTCTTTTGCCTCTTCTGCTGCTTTGTTTCCTTTTTTCTGCCGCTTGTTTTTGTTGTTGCTGTTCTTATTTTTCGTCGTCGTCGTCTCCGTTTTCCTCTCCTTGTTTTCTTTGTCTCTTTCTTCTTCGTCCTTGTCCTCATCGTCTTCTCTTCTGCTTTGTCTGTTTCTCCCTTTTCTTCTTCTTCTTCTACTTCTTCTTCTTTTGCTGCTGCTGCTGCTGATGATGATGATGATGATGATGCGTTGTCGTCGTTTTCTTCTTGTTCTTTGTTTCTTCTTCTTCCTCATTATTGTCTTCTTCTTCTTCTTCTTTCTTTCTTTCTTTCTTTATTTATTTATACGGCCACTATATCTTTCTCCGTTCATTATTTACTTTATAATCGTCTTATTTTCCAATGGCTACACTTTCCTCTTTCTCTTTATTACTAAGAACATCTACAAATAGAAAAAACAATAATTCACTTGTATTATTTTCACATTGTTTCCTTTTTCCCCTTTACTCTCTTTTCATTCTTTCTTCCTATTTTTTATTCCCAAAATTTTCTGCATTTTCTTTCTCTCAGTAATTATTTTATCTTTTCGCTTAGCACCACCTGGTGGCGAACCGCAACTGAAAATTACACTCTTTTACATAACAACCAAGAACAATAATCCAATTCACACTTTAAAACCCGTTAATTTTACCTCTTGGATGCAAGCCCCCCCCACCCCTCTCTCCTTTTTGTATACTTTTTTTGTTGATAATAATCGAAATAATTCTACAGCGTACTTGTCACAGGATCTGGTCACTGTTCTCCGACATTAAAATTAAAATGCTCGTTCAAATACCTTTTTTTTTTTTAGAACGGGAATTATCAAAGAACTGTTATGTCTGCGCCGTATTAATTAAACTGAAACATGCAAAAGTGGGTGTGTGTGAGTTAAATATCTGTCATTAAGATTGAGAGGGGAAAAAAACCGAAATGATAAAGATTTTGGCGTTCAGAAATCTGATCAAATTTTGGACAACAGAGAATTTGAGATGTTCCATAACTTATGATAAATGTGCGAATGATAAACAAAAGTATATAAAATAGATAGATAGATAGATAGATAGATAGATAGATAGGAAGGAGAAAGAAGGTTTGGTATGGTTTGTTTTATGGCACACCAGCCTCAATGGGTTATTTAATACCGATAAAATATTTGTTTCTGGTAATATTTTTTTTTCATTCACAAATCTATTTTTGGTAATATATTTTTATTCAAAAACTTATTGCTGGCAATATTTTTTTTACAAAAAGTATTTCTGGTATTAAAATCTATTTTTGGACTTTCATAGTGTTTTGACCCCAGTTTGGGGATTAACTATTTGTCCATAGCTGGTTGTGGCTGGACCTGGGGACACCAGGAATTAAGAGGGGGTTCCACGCTCCTCAAAACCTCCTGCTGGACGTAGTTTATCGTCATACCCCGGACGAGGAGATAGATAGATAGATAAATAGATAGATAGATAGATAGATAAGGAACAGACTAGGGGATAGATAGATAATGATGATAGATAGATAGATAGATAGATAGATAGATAGATGATAGAAGATGGAACAGACTAGATAGATAGATGATAGATAGATAGATAGATGAATGAATAGATAGATAGATAGATAGATAGATAGGATAGAAATGATAGAAAATAGGCTGAGATAGATAGATAGATAGAGATAGAAATGAAAAGGCTGAGATAGATAGATAGATAGACAGAAATAAAAAAGGCTGAGATAGATAGATAGATAGATAGATAGATAGATAGATATGAAAAAGGCTGAGATAGATAGATAGATAGATAGATAGATAGATAGATAGATAGATGTGACAAATGAATTGACAATTTGCTTAATCGATCGATTGTCAGATGCATAATATCGAAATCATAGGTAATGGACAACAACTCTGCATATATGCGACCATTAAGCAGTTGATTTTATTGCATGTACCGAACAACATTTAATTTGCCATACCCTCTTACTGAAAACTCCTGTTTTGTCGAATAAAGATATTTTCTTTTTCTCCCAAACAAGAAGATAATGCTATTAGGATGCAAGGGGCTACTGACGATGAAAGACAATAGTGCGAAGAGAACTAGGAAATTTTTACTTGGGAGAAAATACAATAAAAACATCAGGATTCAAGGAGACAGAAGATCACGATTGACGTTACATTTGAATGTTTGAAGATTGTAGTTAACAGAAAATCAAAATGCCGGATAAGATATCCACAGGCGAGAAATACGACAGAAGAAACTATTAGAATAGGACTTACGGTTCCATTTAGCAAGTCCGGTAAAAGCATGAGACCTAACTGCCAGTCTAGAATTTTGCTTAAATTGATGAAGTCTAGGGACTAAAAGGAACTCATCAGAACAATGGCCATGAAAATAAAGACCAATTGAATTTACGATAAGGCATATCAAACGCATGAATGTACACATAATCACACACACACACACACACACACACACACACTTAAGGAAGAGTCGTGCATTATTAGATGTAATAGTTACTGTTTAGAAATCCACACTTCCTCTACAGTAACTGAGAGAAATCGATTGGCTTTACCGAAGTCTTGCATTTTTAGCCGTAATAGTCACTGTTTACAAACTCACATTTCCTCCCCAGAGAGCTCAACCGAAATAAATTTTTCAGGAGCATATATATTGTCATCCACAGACAGACTGTTTTGCTGTATCACAGCTCATCAGTGTGGCTAGACGTCCGGTTGCCTCTAGCTAGGATCGAAACCCGAATGAATTAGCGTCAGTCGGAGGCTTTATCTCTAAGCCGTTCTAAGAAGGTGAATTTAAGCGTATTTATTTTTAGATATACACACAGTGACTGAGAGAACTTTATTCAATTTACCGAACAGGCATGCATTATTGGCCGTAATAGTCACTGTTTACAAACCCACACTTCCTCCCCCAGAGAGCTTAACTGAAATAATTTTTTTAGCAGCATACTAGGCCCTTGAATAAGTTGTCGCTGATTTTTCATGAAAAGTAATGTTTTATTTAAAAATATTAATAAGAAAGTATCGTCCATCACTAGCCACTACTTTTCTTTCCTCATCTTTCTGACAGCATCTGAATTCCACGTCGAAAAACGACACGTCTTTTGAGTCGACTCATTTGTTGGCATCTTCACAAGAATGAAAGTGCTGCTCAGACAGGCCATGTGCCATCGCTCGGAAAAAGTGATAATCGGACGGGGCAATGTCTGGTGAATGTGTCAGGTTGGGTAGGAGTTCCCAATTAAGTGTTTCCAAGTAAGTTTTCAACCGTGTTGCAACATGCAGACTATCGTTGTCATGTTACAAGATCACTTTATCGTGTCTCTGCTCGTATAGCAGCCATTTTTTTCTTCAATGCTCAGCTCAAACGATAGCGATCTCCGGTGATGGCTTCTGTTGGTTTGAGCAGCTCATAATAAACTACATTCAGCTGATCCCACCAAATGCAGAGCAGAAGCTTTGAACCATGGATATTCGGCTTTGCTGCCGATGTCAATGCATGGCCGGTCTTATCCCCACGATCTTCTACGCTTCGGGTTATCGTAGTGTATGCACTTTTCATCGCAGGTCATGATACGATGCAAAAACGTTTCCTTTTCTGCCAGTGAAGCAGCTGTTCACAAGTGACAAGACGCCGTTCGACGTCTCTCGTCTTCAGCTCGTACGGCATCTAATGTCCTTAAATTATTCCTAAAGCTTTCAAACGTTTCGAAACTGTTCTGTGATCAACTCCTAAGGACTCTGCAAGTTCAGTTTGGGCCTGACATAAGTCTTCATGAAATAATATCTCCAATTCTTCGTCTTCAAACTTATTCGTTACGCCAGAGCGTTCTTTATCTTCAACATCAAAATCATTATTTTTAAAGCGTCGAAACAAATCTCTGCATGTTATTTCTGACAGAGCATGGTCGCTGTAAGTCTCAACAAGAATTCTGTGTACTTCCGCTGCACATTTCTTTTTTCCAGTATTTGAATTTCAATTTTCAAATACGGATAAAAACTTGAGTTGCACTCTAAAAGGTTTTAAATCATCGTAAAGATTTTCTTTGATGTTTAAATTGATTTCCTTAGTTTTTGGCTCCAATATTTTCTGGATAATCATTATATTTATTCTTGCAATGTTTGCAACATTTCATCTTTTACAGTATAGCGTTCTTGGTGCTTTCGTTAAGGAAAAAGTTACATCGAAGACGTTTCCAGTCTGTACGAACACTTCCATCTCTATATTCGTTCATTTCCTATGGTCTTGTAAATGGTCTCGAGCCTTTTTTGTTATGTTATATATATATATATATATATATATATATATATATATATATATATATATATATATATATATATGAAAAATTTTCCGATTTAAATATTTTCGTATTTTGCTTTGATAAAGTTCACATTGGACGAAACGCGTCAGCAATTACCAGTTTTCCTATTGTCATTTTTATTCATAAATATATATATATATATATATATATATATATGTTTGTGTGTGTGTAATGTGCGCTTAATTGCGTGCGTGCGTGCGTGCGTGAGTTCATATCTAGAATAAAAATTTTACAAAAAAAATTGATATTTGGGATGAAAGGTGACACAGTCATGCACACACAATTTAACTGTGTTTGTAATAAAATGTTAAAATATATAACCCCTTCCGACTCAGTCTGGACAATCTCTATCCTGGGTTGAACAATAAGATTATATAGAACAAAAAAGCTAAATATTTTAAGGCCCAAAAATTAAAATAATTATAAAATTTTACTGAACTTTTATTAAAGATTTTGCTGAACTTTTAGAAAACTTATTCGGTAACAAATACAATTATATTTAAAGCTTTTTTAAGACTTGTAGAAATATCAGGTCATCCCATAAGTGATGTCCGAATTTTAACTTTTTGTTAAAATGAACGAAATTTAAAGAGTATTTTATAATGTCTAATGGAACTGAACATTATTTTTATGTTTAGATGCATTTAAACTGATCAAA
This sequence comes from Acanthosepion pharaonis, assembly GCA_903632075.3. Classification (NCBI taxonomy): domain Eukaryota; kingdom Metazoa; phylum Mollusca; class Cephalopoda; order Sepiida; family Sepiidae; genus Acanthosepion; species Acanthosepion pharaonis. The sequence continues at coordinate 733,429 of CAHIKZ030000491.1, forward strand.
TTTTATTTCAGAGAACAATAAAATTAAATTTTGTTTGATTAAAACCCTGCTAACATGGAAGTACCCAAGAATCATTTGAGGCACATAATGCTTTATGAGTTCAAGAAAGGAAACTCAGCAGCCGAAGCGGCTAGAAACATTCACTCAGTTTATGGAGAGGAATGTGAATGAAAGAACTTGCAGAAGATGGTTTGCAAAATTCAAAGGTGGAATTTCACCCTTGAAGATGAAGATCGAACCGGACGTCCAGTTGAGTTTGATGAAAAGCTTCTTGAAGCAGCCCTTGAAGAAAATCCCGCTTTATCAGTTGAGGAATTGGCAGTGGTTCTCAGTTCAAACCATACAACTGTTCATCGTCATCTTCAACAACTTGGAAAAGTTCCTAAACTTGTAAAATGGGTGCTTCATGAATTGTCTGAAAACAAACTCAAATCCCGAGTTGACATCTGCTCTTCTCTCCATTCTCGCCAACTTGTTTCACCTTTTTTGGATAGACTTGTGACTGGCGATGAAAAATGTATCTTTTATCGAAATGTTAAGTGTCATAGACAGTGGCTTAGTAAAGGGGAAGGACCCCAGCCACAGCTGTGAAGAGAACTTCATGGGCAAAAGGTTCTTCTTTCAATCTGGTGGGATCGCCAAGGAATAACCCACTTTGAATTATTACCACCTAATGCAACAATTAATGCTCAAATATACTGTCAGCAATTAGAGCATTTGAACCAAGCTTTGAGAAAAAAATGACCTGCTCTAGTGAAACGAAAAGAGGTGATTTTTCATCAGGACAATGCGCGACCCCACACAGCAAGAATCACGTCACAAAAGATCGAAGAACTTGGTTGGGAGAAAATTCCTCATCCACCTTATTCTCCCAATCTTGCTCCTTCAGACTACCATTTGTTTCGTAGCTTACAGAATCATTTGGAAGAAATAGCTTTTGTAACACACGAAGAGGTTAAAACTGACATTTGTGAGTTATTTGAATCAAAGCCAAAAGAATTTTACAGTAAAGGAATTAGTAAGCTTGTTAATAGATGGAAGTAAGTCATAGATAATCAGGGAAATTACATTGTTGATTGAATCTGTAATTAAATGTAACATTTGGTCACTTGTTTTCTTTTTTCAAAATTCGGACAGAACTTATGGGATGACCTGATATTTTCGGTCTGTCATTGACTTAAAATACACATGCGCTCACGCAAATATAAAAGCGCAATTTGAATGATATTGAAATTAATTTCCCTTTCTTTCAACCACTCATGATAAAGAGAAAAGCAGTCCAAGCAGGTCTTTTGTAGACATTCTTCTGTATTTAACCCAAGATATATTTTTAATAAATATAGCACTTTAAATGGATAAAAAGATTTTAGATTTGTTCAACTTGCAGTTAACAAAGCTACAATATCGAAATAATGTAACAAAAGAAATTCATTGCAAGATACAAGACAGATTTGAACAGCTTAACCTAAGTGGAATCTAATGCGATATTTTCTTGGATGGAATTCAAAAGAAAGATTATATTAAGAATTGCTGAAAACTTGACCAAAATGTAATTTTGCAGATCGACATTGAGCAATTGGCGTGTTTCAATGACTCATAGTAACGCAATTTCTGGTTAAAGAAAACGTGTGGTAATTTGTTTGCATGATCGCATATGGTCTCATAAATCGTAAATGAGACGCAGCTGGCAGGTTCCGCTATATGATAATTATTCTCTACATTAAGAATATTACATTTGTTCTTACGTGCAAATCTTTTCGTCTCGTCAGCGGTTTTGACAAAATCAAGCTATTAGAATTTTTTTCAAAGCATTCAAAAAATTATTATTTCATGGCAGATTATTCAACTTAGACGAAATGTAGCGTTGAGGCAAAGAAAACTAAAGGTCAAAATCAAGTGATTTAAATGCGTATAATTTTTCTTTCTATCAGATCAATATTCTTCTATATGCCCTGTCACTGCAAGCGATCACAGTTCTCCACAGCCTCCTATCCCTTATAACTCTTAGCAACGCTTGAACCTTTGCCATGTAACAAACTCTCCGTTCCAACATCCATTAACACAAGCTCGTCACGTCGATAACCCGCTGTCTCCCTTTTGCCTCCAATCAGTCACGTGACTGCCAAATTTCCATGGCCCTCTTTCCTCTTAGGTCTCCCAGAAATTTGAGCTCTCCTTTTCTGATACTAACTATAAATATCCTTTTTGTTCCATTATTTTCCTTAAATTTTTCTCGTTGTTTACGCGAACCGTCCATGGTATTCTCACTATCCTCCTGTAGAACCATATTTATTGAGCCTTCAGTTTTCTCTTCATCTATGAGATCATGATGCATTCACTGTTATAAAAGAGGATTAATATAACAAAACAGATCAGCACGAATTTTTCCCGTTTCTTAATACCTTGCTTAGGTTTTAGAATGCATCTTTTTTTTTTTATAGCAATACCCGTTCGGGTTTCGGTTTCGCATTTTCCATCTTCTGTTAAAACATTTCTCAGATATATAAACTTATGGACTCTGATTACTTATTTCATATCAAGCCATACATCTCTCGCAAGCCAATCTTATTTCTGCGAAAAGCAAGCCTTGAATTTTCGATTTTCTTTGTCCTTGTCATGTTTTCGTTTATAGTTTTCTTAGAAAACACAGAAAGAAATATGAATAAATGAAACATTTTCACAATGTCTTTTTCTCGCTCTTCTCACGAAAGACAAACACCAACTTGTTTAATGTTTCCATTTCAATGAACAAAACAATAGCTACTGCTCATCTTCAATTACATATTTACAAACTTATCAAAACAATATATATATATATACGCGCATATATATACACACATATCTACACACACACAAATATATATATACGCATATACACACCTACACCTCATATATATATATATATATATATATATATATATATATATATATATATATATATATATATAATTATTTATTTAAAATATGATTCCATCGCTACATAAGAGTTCTCATGTTTCAAAACAAGAGCTGAAAACTTCAATATAATTATTTGAATTAAATTGAATTAAAGTGCCAAGCTCTGTTTTTGGATTATTTACCTAACATGTTCTTTTCCTATTTTCTGTATATTTTCACACACACACACACACACACACACACACACACACACATATACATATATATATATATATATATATATATATATATATATATATAATATACTATCTTTTTTATAGATTTATTAATCTATGGATATTGATGAGATAAACAATCATTCATGTGTGGTGCTGTGTCGTCCACACTCTGTCCAAATTCGAATCCTATTTATTGACTACAGCCAATATTTTTTTAAAATGGATATCTTCTCAATTATTACTTAAATTTTTAAGATTTTTGACGGTATATTTTTTAACTGAAATTATTTAATCTTATTTCCTTCACGTAAAATAAGACGTTTCTTTTGCCTTTTTTATTTAATCGGTATCACCCCCAAGCAAGACATTATAGCCATAAAACACAAGGGGTTACACGGTGTAGATGAATTAGGAACTGAAATATTAATAATAAGCGGAAAGAGAAGAGAGTAATGAGGCGGACAGTAGAATGCGATTGACATTGCATTTAAATTTCTGCAGCGAGAAGTGCGAGAAAAGCCACTGTTATCATAGAACTTACGGCTATATAAAATATTTATTAAAAATTATCACAAAAATATTTTATAAACCACTACATAAATGCAATCATGTTTCCACACGATCGGGGCTTCTTTGGGCCATGTTTTTCTTATAATTGTTAATAAAATGTTTTGTTATAATTGTTAATAAATATTTTTAAACGCTCTACGCTGTATTGTACACCTTTTAAAATATAATATTTGGACATTGGATTAATTAATATATATATATATATATATATATATATATATATATATATATATATATATATATATATGTATATGTATATATATATATATATATATATATATATATATATATATATATATATATATATAATATATATTAGTGGTAGTATACACATACATATGCAATCATATATGTAAAATATATAGTATATATATACATACATACATACACATACATATATTTGTATAAAAAATAAATCCAATAGAATAGAATCCAGGTAGAATTCAATGTCCAGGACAGAGTAAGGATATAATAAAAAGGCTTAAACACTAATATCCCCACCTTTCATCTTTAGACCTTCCTCTTCTCTCGTCTGTTACCCCTCTCTATAGCTTTCATTTACTCTAACATTTGTCCCCCACTCTCATACATACACTCTCACTAAATTTTATTTTTTATTCCGGATTTGTTTTTTTCTGTTTTCTTTTTGAATTTGTAGGTCTGATGAATTGGATCGTATTTACGTTTCCAATGGAATAATTTATGACCATGGAATATTAGTGTTTAAGCCTTTTTATTATACATATATATGTGTGTGTGTGTGTGTGTGGAATAATGATATATACATTTTTATATATCAAGAATAATTGTGGCGAGCAAGATTTATAACTAAGTGGAAACAGTTTTTGTGCGACGTATTTCGTTCTCTCGGACCTCACCAGACTTCACTAAGACGAAAAGGTTTAGAGACTACTTTAATTGCTCGATCATCCACAGTAAATTTGCGTTTAGGGCTTTATAACGTTTCAGTATATCTTGGCTGATGTTCTATTATCACAGTGTGGGTTATTTAATAACAAAAGGGATGGAAACAAAAAGAAAAAAAAAGTATCTAAATGAAATCAGTAGATTATACATCCGAAACAGATGCCAAAAATTAGATTTATATAAAAAAAAAAGTATTTTTTTTAATTTAACATCCCCAGCATCTCTCATTCCTGCGCATGCGTAGTCGCATCAATGGAAACAAACCGGAAGCCTGATGAAGCGCTAAGGGACGAAACGCGTTACACGAAAACTTATCCATTTTTTTCTTATATCTTTCCTCTAAAAAAAACAAAATATATATTACACTTTTTTCAAACTGCAAATATACACTTACATGCGAATACGAGGGTGGGGGATACTGAAAATTTTTGACCCAACCACGAAGTTATTCATAAAGAAATTCTGATGTTTGGTCATATGATCAGATTTTGGAAAGTAAGTGTAAGAATTTTTCAGCACCTCCTCTTATAGGTGTATGCATGTCTCTTCTTGGTTGCTATCAATTGGTGTAGATGTATGAGTTTAGATATATTTGTCCACTATTCTTTGAGTTCTTGTGTATTTGAAGCATATATGAACAGAAACGAATTTTAAAGTACTTAACGCTATACATATTCCGTGACATATTTCTCTATGGAATACTTTTCATCATCCATATTCTTTTCTCTTATTTGAGTGTATTTTTCATTTCGTTGTTGTTTTGTGGAGAAAAACTGTTCTCCTACTTACAAAATTTCCATCCTTTGCTGCCCCGTGTTGAACCAAAAGCCAAAAAAAAAAAAAAAAAGTAACACTTCAATAAGCATTTTGTACCAATGAGTGCAATCGTCTGCTTCTTTCTTATTTTTGGTTCGCCATCTTATTATGCCGAGTCGAGAGTTACTGATCGTACACATGGAACTGTTGTTCGCCTGAGGGTAGCTTTGACAATGGTGGGGCTCACGCCATAAATAAAACAAAGGAAATAGACAAGTCGCTACTGGGATGTCGAAAATGCCGACGATGTAATAATTCTAATTGATTCAATATTTATGTTTTCGCCATTTTTTTTAAGTAAATGAGTGCACATTGATGGTGGTGAGCAAAAAGGAAACATGGAAGACATACATTGGGGAGAAGAAAGAAATAAAGAAAAAATTCGATAAAGGAATGAAAAAATAGAAGATAATGAGCTAAAAATGAAAAGTAATAAAAGAATAAAACAGAAAGAAATAAGGAAACGCGATACTACTAAAAGAAAAAAAGAACTAAGAAGGAGAAAGAAAGAAAGAAATATGTAATAAGAAAGAAAGAAAGAAAGAAAGAAAGAAAGAAAGAAAGAAAGAACTATATAAGGAGATAGAAAGAAAGAAATATGTAATAAGAAAGAACTAAGAAGGTGAAAGAAAGAAAGAAATATATAATAAGAAAGAAAGAAAGAACTATATAAGGAGATAGAAAGAAAGAAATATGTAATAAGAAAGAAAGAAATAAGAAGGAGAAAGAAAGAAATATGTAATAAGAAAGAAAGAAAGAAAGAACTATATAACGAGATAGAAAGAAAGAAATATGTAATTAGAAATAAAGAACTATGTAACGAGAAAAAAGAAAGAAAGAAAGAAGGAAAGAAAGAAAAAATAGAATATGGAAATTATACTTCAAACAAATAAATATATATATGTGTGTGTGTGTGGTTTTTCATTAATGACGACTGACAAGGTATAGCGATTATGCTGTTTAATAAATTTTTCTTGTAGTTTTCTTTTTGGAACATAAAATGTGTAAAAACTGTCCGAATGTTTCATATATATGAGAGCGATTTCTGCTATTCTATTAACAAAGAAAATGTAAGAAACCATGTTTAATATGAAACAAAAGAAAAAATATAACGAGAAAGAAAAGAAATATGTAAAAAAAAGAAAGAAAGAAAGAAAGAGATATGTAATAAGAAAGAAAGACCTATGTAACGAGAAAGGAAAGAAAGTAATGTTTAATATGAAACAAAGAAAGAACTATGTAACGAGAAAGAAAGAAATATGTAATAAGAAAGAAAGAAAGAAAGAAAGAAAGAAAGAAAGAAAGAAAGAAAGAAGTAGGCAATGAGAAAATATAAGTAATGAAAGAAAGAACTGGAGAAAGAAAGAAAAGAAAGAAAGAAAAGAAAGAAAGAAAGAAAGAAAGAAAGAAAGAAAGAAAGAAAGAAAGAAAGAAGTAGGCAATGAGAAATATATAAGTAATGAAAGAAAGAACTGGGAGAAAGAAAGAAAGAAAGAAAGAAAGAAAGAAAGAAAGAAAGAAAGAAAGAAGTAGGCAATGAGAAATATATAAGTAAAGAAAGAAAGAAAGAAAGAAAGAAAGAAAGAAAGAAAGAAGTAGGCAATGAGAAATATATAAGTAATGAAAGAAAGAACTGGGAGAAAGAAAGAAAGAAAGAAAGAAAGAAAGAAGTAGGCAATGAGAAATATATAAGTAATGAAAGAAAGAAAGAAGGAAAGAAAGAAAGAAAGAAGTAAGCAATGAGAAATATATATAAGGGAAAAGAAAAGAAAGAAGGAAAGAAAGAAAGAAGTAGGCAATGAGAAATATATAAGTAATGAAAGAAAGAAAGAAAGAAAGAAAGAAAGAAGGAAAGAAAGAAAGAAGTAAGCAATGAGAAATATATAAGTAATGAAAGAAAGAAAGAAAGAAAGAAAGAAAGAAGTAGGCAATGAGAAATATATAAGTAATGAAAGAAAGAAAGAAGGAAAGAAAGAAAGAAAGAAGTAAGCAATGAGAAATATATAAGTAATGAAAGAAAGAAAGAAGGAAAGAAAGAAAGAAGTAAGCAATGAGAAATATATAAGTAATGAAAGAAAGAAAGAAAGAAAGAAAGAAAGAAAGAAAGAAGTAGGCAATGAGAAATATATAAGTAATGAAAGAAAGAAAGAAGGAAAGAAAGAAAGAAGTAGGCAATGAGAAATATATAAGAAAGAAAGAAAGAAAGAAAGAAAGAAAGAAAGAAAGAAGTAGGCAATGAGAAATATATAAGTAATGAAAGAAAGAAAGAAGGAAAGAAAGAAAGAAAGAAGAAGAAGGAAAAATGAGAAAGTAAGCAATAGGCAATAAGTAATGTAATGAAAGAAAGAAAGAAAAAAGTAGGCAATGAGAAAAATGAGATGAAATATATAATAAGAAAAGAAAGAAAGAAAGAAAGAAAGAAAGAAAAAAAAAGAAAGAAAGAAAGAAGTAGGCAATGAGAAATATATAAGTAATGAAAGAAAGAAAGAAAGAAAGAAAGAAGTAGGCAATGAGAAATATATAAGTAATGAAAGAAAGAAAGAAAGAAAGAAAGAAAGAAAGAAAGGTGTAATATGAAAGAAATTTATCTGTTTTACAAATGTAAACATTTATGGGTAATGAATGTCCGGATAAAAAAAAGCCAACAAAAATTCAATGGAAAATCAATTATTTCTCAAAAAAGGATTAAATATAATTTGGTCGATTCAAACAGTTCCGATATGTTTTAAGCTTTCATCAATCTGAATGTTTACTTAAGAGACATTAATCTTAGAAAATTCGGGACGTTGTTTTAAAAGACGATCTTCTTGCGACGTCGATTGTTTAACAGAACCTCGCACAGTAGCAGGGGGGTCTAACTTTAAAGAGACGAGTTTTGATTGTTATTTTCAAAACAAGACGAAAATCCGGCAGTGTTTTGAATTTATTTTAAGAAACAATAATGTAACCGGAAAATAATAGCACCCTGACTGACCCGTGTACCTACCCCCATAATCTCCGATAACCCGAACGATCAGTTCTACTGAATATATTGATAGATGATTATCTACTGACATATTGACCTTCTCGTAGACTTCAACGCCAGACTTGACACATTCTAAGAATCAGAAATCACCCATTTGACAAAATTAACAGTAATGATCATTCTTTTGAGTCTGTATGTTGGGAAAATCCTGATGGTCATCCCGACCTCGTTCAGATCACGACCGCACCTCTGACCAACACATTGGTGCCTGATAGATTTTTTATATTGTCCGAAAGCATGACTTCTGGGATGTACTTATCATTAAACCAATGAAGGAAGCTGGGTGTATGACTGTTCGTAGGTTAGAGAAGATAACTCCTAGATTTATGCATCGTTTATTAACGATGCAAGATCACTAAACCATGTCCGGAACAAAGTGACGGAAAACGGCGAAGTCAGTACTCGGGCAGCTGGTGGGAGACTAAAGCTGAACAACTGGTGCACTAAGGCGAGACCAAAATATGCACATATTATTTTGTTTTCTAATTCTACATCTACTTGCATTTGGATAGAGGCGCTGAAAAATTATTGTTCCAAACGAGAAAGTAAAGATATTCTTTAACACCATTAAACGATTACAAAAGATATCTAAATTATATTTTAACTCTAAATTAATATTTGTAATTCTATAATGATCTTTGAAGCATTCTATGCACTAACTTACCATTTTTCGAGAATGTTATATAGGAATAAAATCACTGCCGATACCTGAGTTTGAACATAGATCGCCAGTGAGCAAACGCAGTCGATCCCATTATTGAATTAAGTAGACCATGTCACTATAGAAGAAACGCATATATGGAAGGTAGCGTGACGTCTAATTGATTACTCTTTCTAGTCTATCCTCTATTACTATTCAGATCTCTATTTCTAGCCTATCCTCTATTACTATTCGGATCACTCTTTCTAGTCTATCCTATATTACTATTCGGATCGCTATTTCTAGTCTATCCTCTATTACTATACGGACCGCTATTCTCGACTCTATTCACTATACTATTTCTATTCAGATCACTATACGGATTACTATTCGATCGAGTTTTATCGAGCAAGTACTATTAGTGTTATTCGAAGGCGTCTGACATCAGTATTGTCCAACGGTGTTACTATAGTTGTATCTGCGATTACAAAGTCTCTACTACAACGAGCATAACTAAAGTGACAACGAGTATTGGTTGACAGTACAAAAGTGGCAAACGAGTGTTCATCGACATCACAAAGGATAAGTATGCATAAAAACATAGAACTGCCTTCCAGGAACTTTTTACTAACAAATATTCATTGAAATGGTGTTACTTCGTGAATCTTAATAAATAGTAAGCTTTTTGAGTGTTACAGCTGCTAATTAACTGCTAATTAGTCAAATAGACATGAATTATTAATAAATTATGCCTGTATCGTTGAAAAAGGTTTAAATCATCAATTGACGATAACCGTTGATCGTTAATGAAACATCAAAGAATAATGCCCGTCATTTAAAGATTAAGGATTATCTATAACGCTTTTTATACTTATGTTCAACCTATACAAGGCCTAAAAGCCACTCGAGGTAGAGGTTTACTGCGTGGCGTTTTAATAGCGTAAGAGAAGGCAATCCGCCGTTTCTGCCTACAGCTATGGATAACATATCAGGAAAAAAAGAGTCCTATAGCCTTGGATGACAACCCGTTTACGGGGAAGGAAAGTATGAATTCAAATCGGATTATACTATCCTTAAAGTGTGTATACATGCGCCTGCGTAGAGCTTGGGAATCTAAATCCCCCCTCGAAAACCCCACTATGGATTTGAACGTCCCAATGAATACAAACTCTGCTCTGCTTGGGATGCGGCGAATTCGTTTGATGGAGTCGGCTCAACGAAACCCGGGCGAACACCGTAATAGGCGGAGATATTTACATAAGGTACTTGAGTATCGACCAAATATATTTATTCATGATTTCAATCGATATTGATTAAGTCATTGTTTCTTAGGATTCACAATATCATTTACTCAAGTGAAATTGTTAATATCTTTTCAATAATTACTCAATAATGAACATAGTTTGCTTGTGCAGCATTTATGTACATTTAATATCTATCATGTGTATCTACATAACTAGATGTTTATGAGAATAAGAACAGGTGTAGTCCACTCAATATGAATAATCCTAGGAAATGTTAAACATATATTGTTTATACAGAAAGAAATGAGATAGAGTGAAATTATTCCATTCTCAATTCCCTCTCGTAAAGCTTACACACGATGATTTTATTGCTTAAACTGTTTCTTTTTAATTTTGATCAAATGAGTACTTTAAAAATTGCCACCAACGAAAATTTGAACAAGCATATGTTCATATCTATCTATCTATCTATCTATCTATCTATCTATCTATCTATCTGTCTATCTATCTATCTATCTATCTATCTTCCTCTGTTGCTATTTATCTCAGTCTGTTAATATTTATCTATCTTGTTCTGTTCGTATCTATCTTTCTGTTTATCTATGTATAACTAACTCTGTCTGTTCATCTCAATCTATCTATCTATCTATCTATCTATCTATCTATCTATCTATCTATCTATCCTCTGTCATATCTATCTATCTATCTATCTATCTATCTATCTATTCATTCATTCATTCATCTATCTATCTATCTATCTATCTATCTTATCTGTTATTCATCTATCTATCTATCTATCTATCTATCTATTCATCTATCTATCTATCTATCTATCTATTCATCTATCTATCTATACATAGATAGATAGATAGATAGATAGATAGATAGATAGATAGATAGATTATGACCAAAATCTGATAACTGTTCCCTAACGCTCTACGAAGATATTTGTTGTTCTCATCTTGTAGAGAGTCTCCTTCAGATACAAGCCCTTCGTGGAACGAAGCTGTTTTATTTTTTTTTTTTTTTTTTTGTTTTTTGTTTTTTGTTTGTTTGTTTTTTTGTCGGATGATGCAAAGGAAACTAATTACGCTAATGAATAGTGATTTGGGGGCGCAGCGCGCACTTGTTGGTCCACCGTCGCGCAGAACGCTCCCTTTAAAAAGGCACAACCCTCTTTTAATAACAACTTAACTTTCTATCAAACTCGTAAATAAAGACGTGATAACGATGCGAAAATAAAGTAATCATGAAATGAATCGAAAAGTGACGAAAGCTATCAGCGAAATGTTTCGAAGCAAAATAAAAAAAAGTTTAAATGCTGACAGTCTGCGCCTCATATTATCAGCTACTGTTAATATTTCCGAATTGTTAGGCAGGAGATTCACGGAAAGATAGGCGTTATAAATGTGCAGGATATTTCATATATATATATATATATATATATATATATATATATATATATATATATATATATATATATTATAATCGTCAACATGTACCCCTTACGATGTGACAACAGTTTTAAGAATTATATTATATTTTGCATAAACTAGATTATTAAAACTACTAGGAGAATTATGTTTCAATTAAAACTTAAAAATTATAGAGCAGGTGCAAAGATTACAAAGACAAGTGTTTTGAACAAAATACGTAAAAATGTAATTGTTAAAACCGCAGTGTTATAAAAGACTATTAATGTGAAATGTATTTACTATGTTCAGAAACTAGCTTTAAAAGTCAATCATCTATTTTTGTTTTTTTCGTTTATTTGTTTGTTTTTTTTTAGTTTTGTATGTAAGGGATTGCATCCAGAATAACATTCTAAAGTCCATTTTTGTTAGCAGCCAATGTAAATATATTTTAAACCTTCCTCTTCATTGTTGACTATGTTTGCCGTAGTCTTTGAATATAGAATCCAGTGAAGTACGTAATGTGTTCAATATCAGAGGTTGGCAATGAAGATTCGGAAAAAAAACAAAATGGCTGCCTTTATACACGACGCATTGAATATTTCGAGCTTTCTGATTGGTTAACCCTTCTCTTGATGGACTATAAAATGAGCCAGCTTATTTTGGCTAGCTCACTAGTATTGCAGGGTACCCAAACATTCCAACATTCATAATGTCCACCAAGTTTTTAAATCCTCACTTCATAATGTTGTATAAATTTTTAATCAGGTTAACAGTCGAAGTTCTTGAAAAACACTTTCTATTTAGATATCAATTAATGTTCGTAAAGAGTAGCGCGGAATTTTTTGTGAAAAAGAATATCTGAAAATCGGACTCCATGTTTTTCCTTCGCTATTTCATTCGATGTTTTCTCGTGAATGACTTTTTAAAGAAACGTTACTGATCCGTCTCACTTATTTGCCACTTGATTTAACATCCGAAATATTGTGGGTTTTTTTTTTCCACACTTCCTCGCCTAAAAGTTTCACTTAAAATCCTCACCTTGTCTTTATGAGATCTGTATCTGAAGTCGTCCGGCGTCTTTAACGAACCTTTTTCACTTTTACTTTTCAACTGGACGAGCATATTTATACGTCCTTCTGCATTGTTTTATCATTTGAAAGATCGGAAGTTATTAAATATTTTTATTTTTTTATTTTTTATTTATGAAATTAGCCTTACGATATGTTTAGCTTTAATCCCGTCACGTGACTATGAATTTGAATTTCAAACCTCCCGTCATTTCAGATGAATCGTTGTGATGAGTTCACGTACGCACATGATTAACCGGTTTTCATTCTATCTGCGCAGATAGATCTCGCCATAATTCAACAAACAAATCTTTAGATTCCAATAATTATTTATTTTATATTTTGTTGAAACTTGAAATGGCTAATAATGCAAGTTGTAGTGTATGTCATCGAAATTTTCTTTTTCTTTTCTTTTTTTTTCTTTTTTTGTTCTTTTTTTTTCAGAGATTTATTTTCTTACAAGTTGTTTTGCGCTGTTTGGAGGGAGGTTCCATGTGATTAGTATTTACGAAATCTAATATGAAAGAAGGAAGCCATTTTGAAATAAACGGAAGTGTGAACAAATAAATGATTGCAAAAAATAACAAAAACATTCATAGGACAACTGGGAGGTCGTCAAATTTATTCTAATAATTATTTATTTTTTGCTTTTATTTTTTATTCACTAATTTAATTTGGCGGGTATTTTGATTCTGCTTATTTTTTTTTTTTTCAGATTGATTAAAAAGACGAATTGTACGCGTGTAAATTAGGTAAGTTGTTTTTAAGGTTCATTTCTCAGTTGGTGTTTTTTTTCTCCTGTCTGTTCAGGGCTAGTTTAACTAATATTTACAGAATATCGTTCCGACAGAATTTAATAAGCTTTGACACGCATATTTGTTTACTTCTTCTATCGAGGGGAAAAACAAAATGAGAAACAAATATTGTCAAAAATATTCCCAAAAGGAAAAAGCTAATGCGGAAAAAAAAACAACGAGGCAGAGAAATTATGGTAAAAAGAAAGATACAAATGAATGAAAGTAAAAAAGAAAAAGGAGAAAGAAAGAAAGAAAGAAAGAAAGATAGAAAGAAAGAAAGAAAGATAGAAAGAAAAATAGGCTTAGTGGAAAAGAAAAATAGCTAACAAAAAAAGGAGAAAGAATTATGTTATACCAGTTGAAAGATTTTGAAATACAAAAAGAAAAAAAAAAAACAAAGAAAATTAAGAGTTGGAAAAAGAGGCGCTAAAAAGAAGGAATACAAATAAAAATAAAAGAAATTCTTTTTTTATGTACCCCTGTCCTTTCAGGACGTGGGCGATCATGGCTCTCCACTTCTCCGTGTACATTGTAGCTCTCAATAAGTTTCATCTCTCTGCCACCTCCTCCAAACCATGTTCTGTCATCCACTTGCTTAAGACCACCAGGTATGTCATGCGTTGCTTTTCTCTTGTCTCACTTTTCCTGTATTCGACCTGTGGGTATCAGATTCTCCAAGTCTTCCTTTCTCATTACGTGTCCCAGTAATTTCGTTTTTTTTTGTTTTTTTTTTTTTATAATTTTAATTTTCAGACCTGCTAGGTTAATTTATAAATATAAAATGTTTGTCATATACGCGTATGCATCGTGTGTAATCTGGCTTACTTTGGGTTTTGGCAACTAGTGAAACTTTATATGCTCGATAAAAAAAAGCCAGGAAAATAAAGAAAAGAAATGAATGGAACTTATTTGAAACAAATAGAAAGAAAGAAATCAGAAATTGAGTTTATAGCGGTAGAATTTGGTGATATTTAAAATGTTTTACGGTACTTTTCATACAGGGTAGCTAAAAAATGTATACACACTTTTACAGTGTATATCTCAAGTCCTACTGATTTTGTTTCAGATTTACATGTTAATATTACAAATGTCGTCCAGCTTACCTTTGAACAAAGAAAGTTTATCCTGAAATACTACTGGAAGTATGAAAATGCAATTGAAATTCAAAGACGATATTGAAGAGAATTACAATGAAATTAACCCGCGGTTTTATGGTATCTGTACACAATGTGAATAAGAACCCTATTTCTGAAGAGCACGGATAATTTATAGGATAATTTACACTGTGAAGCAAGAAAAGACAAAGGAAAGTCTTCCCAGAAGTCCAAGAAACCTACCGAAATTTTGATTGCATTGTGTCGCATTGTCAAAAATTTGAAAGTATGCGATACCAAAATCTTAAAATCATGCATTTATAATAAATACTGTCTTCATATGCATTATTTAAATTAGATAATGTTAATTCTAGTTGTCAGAATTATTTCTTGAGAAAGCTTCAAAATGCATATACATTTTTTGAGACACACTGTATTGTCATTGCCGCTTAAGACAAGTGTCAAAAGTCTTGAACAAGGTGAGCGCGCCGTGATGGAAATTTTCATAAGTCTGTCTGGAAAAATAAACGAAAATCTGCCGTTGAAGGATGATGATGAATGAAAAGATATTTTTATCTCACTCGTTGTCAGCAAAAGAACACAATATTTACAATAATTAAAACTCTTTTCAAGATAAAATCATTTTTCTTAAACAATAGTGTAAATGGATAAGTTCGCTTATCGTCACCCCCCCCCACGGTCATTGTTTCTTGTTTAGGGTTGGATCCTTTTTTTACTTTGCTGTAGCTACCATTACTAATGAGGTCTTCCAGCTTTCTTGTATAATCTGATTTGTCCATCACTACAATCGCATTACCTTTGTCAGCCTGTAGTATGATGATGTTTTCGTTCCTCTGTAGGGATCCGATCGCCAGCCTCTCCAAGGTTTGTCTCAATCAAACAACCACAGCAAAAGAATTAAGATAGAAGATAACGATTGACATTGCATTTAAATTTGACGCGGAATCAAGAAGCCGTAAGACAGTTCCACAAGCGAGTAGTGTAATAGAAGAAACCGTTAGCATAGAACTTACGGTTACATGTAGACATGTAAAATGATGAGACCTAGCCGCCAATCTAGTACAATGCTTAGATTCATAAAACCTAGATACCGTAGAGGAAAGTTCATCAGAAAAATTACCATGAAATTTTTTTTTAAAAGTACAGAGAAGCTACGTGACGGCGGTTGGAAAGTAGCAAAAAAAAAATTATAAAGGCAAATGTTCTCTACGAAAACATTAAAATCCTGTCAGTGTAATAACAAGAAACTTTAATTTGAAATGCACGGTGATAGGGTTTTGGCTGTGCGGTTAGTGTAACGATTGGCAAAAGAGAATTCAGCAATCTTCGTTCGAATTATAACTGTTTACTTTCGCTTAGTCGGGAAAGGTACGAATTCATCTCTTCTCCCCACTCCTTCCCAACTATGGATAAAATGACAATGTCGGCTGGGTCTTATTGCTTTTAAGTTGGTTAATCTGGAAGAAAAAAATTTTGAAAACCAACCTAAAGAGGAATGGGTCTATGTGTTACTACGTTACCCTAAACACACCAAGTGCTGCAACTTTGGCTATTGTACGCGTATAGTGTCAACACGACCTTAATTGGTTATGGAACACATAAAGGAAAGCTCGATATTGTGAAACTAGTTTCAAAAGATATTCATCGATTTTGTGCTATGATGTATTTCTTCATGAGAAATTGACGGCATTCGACTTATTATCATTCAGTCAGACGACGTTTTGATCTAAACCAGATGTCAAATTGACGGCATTCGACTTATTATCATTCAGTCAGACGACGTTTTGTTCTAATCCCGATGTCAAATTGACGGCATTCGACTTCTTATCATTCAGTCAGACGACGTGTTGATCTAAACCAGATGTCAAATTGACGGCATTCGACTTATTATCAATCAGTCAGACGACGTTTCGTTCTAATCCCGATGTCAAATTGACGAGCATTCGACTTCGTATCATTCAGTCAGACGACGTTTGGTTCTAATCCGGATGTCAAATTGATGGCATTCGACTTCGTATCATTCAGTCAGACGACGTTTTGATCTAAACCAGATGTCAAATTGACGGCATTCGACTTATTATCATTCAGTCAGACGACGTTTTGTTCTAATCCCAATGTCAAATTGACGGCATTCGACTTATTATCATTCAGTCAGACGACGTTTTGTTCTAATCCCGATGTCAAATTGACGGCATTCGTTTATTATCATTAATCCGACGATAATCCCAATGTCAAATTGAATTGACTGGTATCATTCAATCAGACGACGTTTTGTTCTAATCATTCAAATTGGCGATTTTATCATTCAGTCAACATATCCGGATGTCAAAATGACTTTTTCATTCATTGGCGATTTTTAATTGGGAATGTTTTTTGATGGGGTGATCGTCACACAAGTACAATCCCACCCACTCCGGACTCGACGGCTATACATATTTACAATGGTATGACGAGACATCAGAAGATATTTGGCAACAACCGTCGCCTGAAAGTGTGTAGAGTTTACCACTGACCAGTTTTAGGATTTCCTCTCCTGCTTTTGGAAACAGAATTGCCCTTGTCTTTGATTAGTTGCCAACCGAATCTTAAAACCCAGTTCATCTTATTATTTATTTAACCCATAGCGTGATGGAGAAAATATCAATTCATATCTGCCCTGTTATCTAACTGGGAGTTGGGGAAGTGGGTTTATGCCGTTTCTAAAAGCATCAAGATGAAATGAATCACCCTTAGTCTAAAATAGATCGCAAACTAACTGTAATGGTTGACTCTCCACATTTCTTAATAACAACGATACTTATAGTTCTTGACGTGTTTTGAATGGTTCTCAGAAAGTTCACAAACTGACTAAATGAAATGAAAATCCCAAGAAGAATTGAAATTGACAAGAAAGAAATGATTGGGATTGTTTAAAGACTTGCTGCCATTTGATCCCCAATTTTCTTTACCGATTACATCGAAGTAAGAATTCATTTAAAACAATCAGACGAAGAAAAGAGACTAAAAAAAAAAAAAAAATTCGAAAACGCGACACTGAAATAGAAACATTGTCTAAAATATCCGAAATATATTTTTAAAAAATACGCTAAAATTTCATCATGTTTTCATTTTCATCTCCGACTTAACTGTTCAGAGCTTGTTTTTTTTTAGTTCTGTTTTTTTTTTTGTTTTTTCATTTTTATTAATATTAATGGCGAGAAAACGTTATGTAGTTTCATTTTTTCATTATTTGCAAATTTCCTTAAAACATTTAAAATGTTTTATATATTAAATTCATTTTTTATGCGATAAATTTCCAGTGAGCCGTAAAATATTTTGAATTAACAAAATGAATTCGTCGCAAAAAATTAAACCTCAAAAATGATTCACCTAGTGTCACAGACAAGTGTTTTTCAATAGATTCTTCCTTACAAGCAATTTTAATTTCTTTTTCGTGTTTCTCCTTCATAGTTTTTTTTTCTTTTTCTTTATCTTTCTTTTCTATTTTCTTCTTTTTTTTCTGTTTTTCGTTTAATCTTTTTTTTTCTGCGTTTGTTCTATTTTAATATTTCAGTTTCTTCCTTTTTTCTTTAATCTTAAACATGAAGATTCTTTTGAAATCTGTTTAGAAATGTCAATGCATTTCCCCAATCCTCCAAATATTTGCATTCTTTTATTATACCAACTGTAAACACAACATCCATTTCTTAACGTTAAGAGTCAAATGAAACATGAAGTCCAAATGGAGAGCAAATGTTTCCGATGAAAATTTGAATATAAATTATCTGATGTTTGAGTTATTCGTTTCTCATAATCCGTTATCAAAGAGTTTTTGTTGATAAGTTATAACTATATATATATGGAATGTGCTTTTTTGGTCGTGTGTTTCTTGTGTCGGTTTTATCTTTTTTTAAAATATCGCGTTTTCTCACCTCTCCTAGATTTTTCAAGTATAGCGTCTTCAAGCGTCAGTTTTCGGTGTTGCGTTATTTCTAATCTTATTAATTCTAATATATCTTATTAATCTGATATATATATATATATATATATATATATATATATATATATATATATATATATATATATGTGTGTGTGTGTGTGTGTGTGTGTGTGTCTGGATGCGTGTATGTGTAAGTAACCGCATGTGTACTCTCTACTCCGAGTGTAAGCAGAATTTATTCTATAAAACAAATAGTTAATTTCAAAATAATACCCTCCATTGTCAATGCATTTAATAAAATTATTAATTTTAATCTGATAGAACATTATAAAGTGAATATTTTAAATAAGGAAATATTTAAATGTTGTCTTGTTGATAAATCCTGACATATATATATATATGTAAATGGATAAATAAAGAGTGGGAGAACTAGTTAGGGGATAAACATCGCTTAGAGCTACAAAGGATAGGAAGTTGTGGAGAGCCATGGTCGTTCACATCCGGTATATAAAAGGACATGTTATATAAACTAAAGAAAGATATTGATATAATGGAATATACATACCCTTGTGTTCCGCCTCACTGGAATATGATTGGCTGGTGTCCGTCATAAATACCGACGGACGTGTAAAAGAGTCAGGAGCCTTAGTCTGAGAGCTTAGTCTATAACGACGCCCATTGGACTGCGCCATTGATCTACACTTCTTACCTGCGACTACGACGCGTACCAGTCGATTACTGCTACCGTATTCTACTTTGTTATAGTATCCAAAACCACTTAGCTACTTCGTTCAATTATATCCCTTTCCGGGACATATCAGATATATAATAAGATAAGTCAACGTATATTAGCTCCTATTTGGGCAGATATGGATGTATACTGATGCAGAAGTAAATATATATTTCACTAAATAAAAATTCGACTATATGTCTTTAAAGGATTGTCATATGCAAAATACGATCCTGAATTTGTTTCATGATAGACAATTAACAACATATTCGACCACTGTGTGTCCCTGCGTGGGTGAGACTGGCAATAATGTCGAAGATATTTTCCCATAAAAGAAAAAAAAACACAAATATTTCAGCTAGTTTTGTAAAAAAAAAGAAAAGAAAATATCTCATAAAAGAATCGGCCTTGTGTGATGAGAAATTCTTTGGCGAAACCTGTCGTTTAAACCTGTTCATGGCTTAGTGAAGATGTTGCAATCATCCGTGTCAATCAAGCCCCGAGGAACCTCGGAGCATTTGTTCGCTACATCTTTTTTAACAGAAGTTTTATCTTCAGTGACATCTGTTTAGGGGAACTCTTTTAGAAATCTATTCTCTTTCTTTTTGGTAACCCTTGATTTTGGAAGTTAAACTTGATCTCATATATATATATATATATATATATATATATATATATATATATATATATATTGTTATAATTTTTTCTATCCTTTGCAAATGATTCAAATTTTAGTATGTTATTATGGATGATAACGACTACCTGTTGTCAAAATTACAGCTTTTCACAGTTGTTATTTCTAACAAATATTAGGTTTTAAAATTTTGTCGCTTAGTTTTGGACGATACTGTATATAAATAGTCGAGCAAAAACACATGGCCTGACGATTGCGTTTAGCATGAAACAGACTGTTGCCTCTGGGTGTTGAATTCAATATCCACTTTTATATTTACATACGTTCTATTCCTGATATGCATCCCTTTAACCTATAAATATATTATATCTTAAAATTATATTTTAACATATATATGTGCGTGTGTGCTTCAAGCTGTTTCAAGTACTTTCAAATTAACAACCAAGTGGAAAACTTCCATGTAAAAACAATTACAAAATTTTGATTCCCTTATTAATATAATACAAAAACACCATAATCTTAATGACAGCAGAAAGTCAATTTCGACCTACGACTCGTCAAATTTGTACACAACACTTTCTCATGATAAAATATTTCAGTTGTGCAAGATAATGGATTTCATTGTTCAAAGTAGGAGATAGAACGTTTATTCAAATAACCAGCAATGTTAAAACATTCTAGTCAATGAAAAAAAAAAGGAGTATCATTTTCAAAATCAACATTGAAGATAAATACATTCATCTACAATAAAACTGCGTGTCTTCATATTTGCTGACATTGTCTTGAGACAGGTTATCTCTGTCTATAAAAAGCAGGATGTGTGTGTGTGTGTGTGTGTGTAACGAATGCACAGCCGCAATTTTCGACGGATTTACACCAAAATTTACATGCACCTTCTCCAAGTTAGCTGGAAGGCCAAGACCGACTTTGCATTTCCGAACTCCCATCGATAGTAGAAATAAGCGACTTTTTCATGCTTCTACGGCAGTTTTCATGTTGTTTTCGGCCATTTTGTACTGCCCAGAGTGAGAGCCTATAGCCGGCTGCCACGAATAGGCAGGAAGATTCTATTGGCCAGCGTAAGAACCAACAGCTAACTGACACGAATGTTAACTAGCATGCTAACATAAAAAAATTCGATAGCTGCATTCGTCACAAGTGTGAAAAATTTAAATCTGCATGGCACTTTACTCCAATTTACTTCATTCGCTTGCTTAAACTCAACGTTGATTCTGATTCCGCAGAATTGGGTTATGTGTGAAAAATAATTGTTGTTAACAATTTTTTTTCACTCGGTTTTTCCAGTTACGAGTCCTTTTTTTAAAGCTGATCGTTTTGTGATCATTTTGTTTAGTTCTTTTTTCATAACAGATTTAATGTTTAATATAGAGCTTAGAAAAAATTCGCAGTGTGAGATAGGCAAGAAATAAGGCATGTAGCAACATCAGCACGGCAAATGGGCACTCCTTTAAAGGCAAGGAAGGGCAAAAATATTTTAAGTCAAGTGATAGCGATTGCTGTATGAGTCGTACGATTTTTGAATCAAGCCCGGGCAACGCCGTGTCATGCTGCTAGTATTTATATAAATGGCAATAGAATCTGTCCTGTTTGAGTTAATCTGTTCTTGTATAATTCTAAGCGAGAATATATTTAAATCCTGATACCCCCAGCAAGAAATTTCAAAGAGACCAAAAGATTTATTAATGACTTCGATAGATTGAATTCAGAAAGGTTGTTCAGTATATTTAGCCGGAGAATTGGAATGGAAGTTCGAGTATTCGGATCAACATAAGTGATTTCTAAATCTTGACATTTGAAGACAACATATTTGTTTATAAGATTTACGATAAACGTTACTCGTTTCCGTTTCACACATTTTGAATGCCACACAAGAGCAGGAAAGATTCCGCAAAATATTCGTCGACTAGCAGGCTTAAAGTAAGTGGCTTCATACCAAAGGCAAAAGACCTTATTAACCACATGAGAAATCAAGGTACAAACAACAGTTTCTAACAAAGATACTTCAAGTGTATCATTATCAATCACCTTGAAGCTAGCAGCCATTTTTCCTTTTCCCAGAGAACGTTCTTCACATGTTACACCAATAAATCATGACAGTACTTTGCCCATTTCCCAAGCAAATGCCTTTTCCACAACCTGGGCTAATAAATAAAAACAGAAGAAATCTTATCTGATGATCGACCAAATTCCAGATATAATTGTCGGCCCATCATTACATTCAAATCAAAGTGGATGAAATCCTGATGCATGTTTTGAACTGAAGATCTGCTTTCATTCAGGTGCCTTATAGGCAATGGCTGTTCATAAATATGATAGAACTTTCTTGACTGAAAAAGAATTTCTAACTCTTAAACGTCATATATATTTGATTTTTGGATGCATGTTGGGATTTTCTCATAAATATAAACTTGGACTTGTCGAATGATGAAAAGTCGGATTAGTCAATAATGTGAACGGATTCCCGAAATAATCATGTATTACAAAATGCGTCCAATATTTTACTTTATATATATATATATATATATATGAAGAAAAATTTGAAAAAAACAAACCAAAAATCCTTAAATGCAATTATGTTGTTTAAAATGAATGAAATGTCGACGTCTGACGTTTCGGTTTAATAAACCTTCTTCAAGACAATATTCATTAAAATACAATTCAGTTCAATTTGACAAAGACGATGGACATAAAAAACAAGTCTTATCCAAAACAGATAACTGAAAATTTTAAAATGATCAGCTTTCCATTTAGCATGGTCACGTTGTCGTCACATGGGCGACGCTTTCAAAAACGTATTCCTAAAAAATTTTGATTATTTTGAATGAAAAAAGAAAATGAAAAAGAATTCTATTGGGATCTAAAATTTTTTATATGTATGCTTGTCGAGCATTAATCTCGCTAAAAAGGGAAATATTAAAGAAACCAGGTCTAGTATTCACCGTCCGTGAGATGGATATTATACCGTCGGATCTATATCCATTTACATTTGCATATATATATATATATATATATATATATATATATATATATATATGTGTGTGTGTGTGTGAATGTCTATGCCTGGTTCTGTGTTTATGTGAAGATGATGAGAAAATGTGGAATATCAATAAATTAAACTTTTCGTTGAGAGCATCAGCTCTCTCTCTCTCTCTCTCTCTCTCTCTCTCTCTCTCTCTCTCTCTCTCTCTCTCTTTCTGGCGTCCTCAGGTTAGAATTAAAGAAAGAAAGAAAAACTTTTTATATAAGAAAGAATCTGTTGAGATATTTGGCGTTCATAGATCTAATTACCTTATCATTTACCTGAATGTGGCCAGACTCAAGAAAGCGTCTCTGTCTATCTGTTAGTTTTGCACTTCCCTGGAGCACTGTCAGTCATTGACGTGTTTATTCACAGAGTAAGTACGTAAAAATTCGCTTTAATTTTAACCGTGCACCGATGGCTTTCGGTGAAAACCTCCTACTGTTGGCGAATCTGCCGGGTTTCGATTCCGGCTTGAAGCAGTCAGATGTCTATTCGCAATGATTAAGTAGTGAGACAGCAAAACAGCCTGTCTGTGGATGGCAATATATATAAATACACGCACACATAGATCTATATTGCTCTGCTTGGAGCACTGTTTTTTAAAAATAAAAGCAAAAATACTAAGGAACCCCGGATTATTGACCTAACGTGTTCTTTTCTAATTTACTACATATTTGCACATATATATATATATGTATATATGAGCCGTCTCGTGTCTGTTGAATTTTAAATACAGTCCACGGAAATTAGAGACTGCTTTTTTGTATGTATATATATATATATATATATATATATATATATATATATATATATATACCCTCGGAGAAACGTGTGATCTATAGATTTTCAGCTTTGTCTTATCCTCTTCATTTTTGTTCAGGATGCTATTATACATCCTGCAAACACACATACACACAGATGCAAAACACATACACACACACACACACACACACACACGCATATATATATATATATATATATATATATATATATATATATATATAGGATTAATAGAAATATCAAAATTGTCACTTAGCTGAATGACGTTACCTACAGCATTGCAACTTTAGAATTTCGTAGACGGAACTTCTAGTAATAGCTCCGTTCACTAGTTAGGGTATATATATATATATATATATATATATATATATATATATATATATATATATATATATATATATATATTGAACAATAAGAAAATAAAAGATTAAAAAATTAAAATCATTAGACACACTGGCTTGTAGATTAATATTCTTTCGCTTTTTTATTATTATTATTCCATTTAGATTCCTCGACTAGTTTCGACCGAAATGGCCATCATCGGGATGAGAAATATATCTGCTTGCTGTTGGCAATGAACTACAGAAATGAATATATATATATATATATATATATATATATATATATATATATATATATATATATATATATATGGGTGGGGGGTCGATAGTGCTTTTGGTGTATCGGTTATCAGCCCTAAAAAATATAATCTATGAGTCGAAATCAAATTCCGGCTCAGGTGGAATCTAGTTTTACACTAATTCCCACAGTAGACCAAAAGAAATACCTTTTCTCTCCGATCTATGAATGAAATAATAGAGCAGACAGTGGTTTTAACATTGATAGGGCAACCAGGCTGAGGGGAAGAACATCTGATTTCAAAACCTAAAATGTGTCGAACACCGTCAAGTGATTTTGCCTTAGACAAAACCATTACTTCAACTACTTTCATTCTTTCTCATGTAATTTTTTCGAACTTTCACCACCACACTTCCTCATTTCATTTTTCCTTCCTTTGTTTCCTTTCCTCCCTTCCTTTTTCTTACTTCCATCCTTCCTTCCTTTATTCTTTCATTCCTTCCTTCCTTTCTTCTTTCCTTCCTTCCTTCCTTCCTTCCTTCCTTCCTTTTCCTTCCTTCCTCTTTCTTCTTCCTTCCTTTCCTTCCCTTCCTTCCTTCCTTCCTTTTTTCCTTCCTTCCTTCCCTTTCCTTCCTTCTTCCATTCTTCTTTCCTTCATTCCTTCCTTCCTTCCTTTTCCTTCCTTCCTTCTTCCTTCCTTCCTTCCTTCCTTTCCTTCCTTCCTTCCTTCTTTCCCTTTCCTTTCCTTTCCTTTCCTTCCCTCCTTCTTTTTTCTTCCATTCTTCTTTCCTTCATTCCTTCTTTTTCTTCCTTCCTTCATTCATTCCTTCCTTCCTTCTTTCCTTCCATCTTTCCTTCCTTCTTTCCTTTCTTCCTTCCTTCCTTCCCTTTCCTTCTATTCTTCTTTCCTTCCTTCTTTCCTTCCTTCCTACTTTTTCTTCCTTCCTTCCTTCCTTCCCTTTTCTTTCCTTTCCTTTCCATCCTTACTTTTTCTTCCATTCTTCTTTCCTTCCTTCTTTCCTTTCTTCCTTCTTTCTTTATTTCCTTCTTTCTTTCCTTCACTTTCTTTTCCTTTCCTTCCTTGCTTCCTTCCTTTTTCTTCCATTCTTCTTTCCTTCTTCCTTTCCTTCCTTCCTTCTTTTTCTTCCTTCCTTCCCTCCTTTCCTGCCTTCTTTCTTTCTTTGTAATTCTTGCAATATTTTGCATATTTTATTTTCCTTCTTCTTTCCTTCTTTCTATTATTTCTGCTTAAACTCATTACTTTTTCGTTCCCTCCCTCTTACTTTCTCTTTCTTTCTTTCTTTCTTTCTTTCTTTCTTTCTTTCTTTTTAACTGTTTTTTTATTCTATATTTCCTGTTGGTTATTTTCTTTCTCCTCATTCTTTATTTCTTTATTCCAGTTTATTCTCTCTTACTTTTTACTCTTTGTCCTTCTTCCTTTCTTTTTCCGTTTTTAGGCTTTGTTTTTTTTATCTCTTTCCCTCTTTATTTCTATGTTGCATTTTTTTTTTACCTTCTTGCTTTATTAATTTTTCTTTCTAAGCATTTTCTTTTCTATCTTTTTATTCACTGTCCTTTACTTTGCGTTTATATTATATATATATATATATATATATATATATATATATATATATATATATATATATATATATATATATATTCTTCTTCTTCATCATCTATTTACCTTTCAACTGTTTTTAGTCTTTTTTTGTCACCAATTCGTTTTTATTTCTTTCATTTTAAACATATTCTCAGCTTTTTCATTCTCATTTCTGGCGTATCAAAATTCTTCTTCAAATTCATGTTTTTTCTTCTTCTTTTTCTTCTCTTTTTTAATTCCTTCCCGCTCTCTTTTTTCGAATCTCTTGTTTCTCTCTCTCTCTCTCTCTCTCTCTCTCTTCATTTTCTTTTATCTTCTTTACTTTCTTTTTTTCTTTCTAATTATTTTTCTATTCCTTCCATCTCTCTTTTTCTTTCTCTTTGTCTTTCTATTCCTTCTTTCTTTTTCATTAATTTCTTCTTTTCTTTCTTTACTTTTCAATTCCCTTCACTCTGTTCTTTTCCCTTCCTTCCTTTTTTTTCTTCTTTTTATTCATGTTGTTCTCTTTACTTTTGCTGCTTTTTTCCAGATCACAATCAGCAAATGAAACATTAATGACCCTCAGCAACTGGCTATCCCGAAGACGTCAACCTTTTTCTAGGGGTGGGCCGTCATTTGAGGAAAAACGCAGGTGAAAAGTGCAATGTGGTCCCACTGGGAGCAGGTAGTATCGATGAGAAAAGCAATCATCGAACTCTTCATATAAATATTTCAATAAGTTTCTATGTTGAAAACAAGAACATCGTTCGATAACAAATGAATGTAAAGGTGTCTACAAGGAGTGAAATGGCGACCATTATAAACACAGGCAATAAAAAAGGAAAAAATAAGTAATTGTTTAGCTTACTGTTATAAATATAAAATACTCGACAAACACGGATGTCGTTGGTAACTCGCGTTACTACACATTTAGGTTAAAACCAAAATATTTGACTTTACATAAAATGATTCACATCTTTATAAAATTTGAGTATATATATATATTTCATTATATACTTATCACTTACTTTTAATAAATGATTCAGGGATAATAGAAAAAGAGTGATAGAATGAGTGAGGAAACAACATTTTTATATACTGTCAGTCAATTGGCGTTAATTTAAAATCAGTATGACAGCAGTGTGCTAACTAATGCACTACAAGCATTGAAATTCTGAATAAGATGATAGGACAAACGGTAATATAAAGTAGAAACCTATTTTCTGTTCTTCTTCACGCATCTATTTATGAATAGCTTTTATAAATACACACACACACACACACATTGGTGAAATTATATGTCTATTTAACTACCCATTTTACACTCTCTGTTAAATTACACAAACTTACGCTACCTATCAATTTTAATTTCATTTTTCGTTTCATTTCATTTTTGGAAGTGTTATCTGATGATCAGGCGTCCTTTAAAAGGGCTCTGGTGAAATAAATTATTATAATGGTACCTTAAAGTGGTCTGTTTTTCTTTTAAATATATATATTGTTGAAACTTGACTAATGCATGGAATAATAATACAACACAAAATGTACTTAGAACAAAATGTATTGAAACAAGAAAGTGTACACAATATTTACATATAGTCTTTTGTATATTCTTGGGAAGACCGTTCCTGGAGAATGGGTTGACTGAGTCGCAGTCGGGCAGAGTCTCTGGATTGAATCTCTTGATTCCTTCCTACTCTCTTCCCGGTACCTACCATATTTATATGGTCGGTATGCAAATTAGGTAGATCTTACCACAATATATATATATATATATATATATATATATATATATATGGTTTGGTTTGTTTTATGGCATATCAACCCCTCAATGGGTTATTTCTTGCTAACAAGATTTTTATTGCTGGTAATACTTTTTTTTTCAAAAAATGTATTGCTGGTAATAGTTTTTTTACTTAAAAATGCAATGGTGGTAATAATTTTTTACAAAAATCTATTGCTGGTAATAATGTATAATCGGTAATAATTTTATACAAAAATGTATTACTAGTATTAAAACCTACTTTTATACTTTCATTAGTAGTTGACTATTTGTCCATAGCTAGGACCCCAATACGTACTACCACCTGGGGTCAGTGTGGATCTGGGAACACCAGCAATTAAGAGGTAGTTCCACACTCCTCAAAACCTCTTGATTAGAGGTCTTGCTTCCGAATGTACTTTATCATCTTACCCAGGACGCGAATGTAGTTTATCATCGTACCCAGGACGATATATATATATATATATATATATATATATATATATATATATATATATATATATATATATATATATATATTTTTTTACAAGAGGACAAGAGATTTCCTTTGGGGACATGCTGTGTCTCGTGTCGCAAACAAGAATGCACATTTAAAAACAATTAAAAAAATATATATATATATATATATATATATATATATATATATATATATATATATATATATACATAATGACAAAACGAAAACTTATCTTTGCTGACGCGTTTCGTCTTCCGATGGACTTTATGAAGGCAAAATTTTATATTTTATTTTGCAGAAAGTATTTATAAACAGGTGTAAAAATGTCGCTATTTATTCATTTTTTTTTTAAGTTTAAGAATGCTCGCAAATATACATCAGGCTAGCTGAAAATCATGGTAAATTTCAGAAGATGCTGAATGGAATTTAATGTCTAATAAACAAAAGTCAGAAAATATTAAATGTTTTTGTATAATGCTGTTGTCATTTTGTTTTAAGCATTTCACCCCAAGCAAGGCGGGAGTGCCAATAACACACATGGGGTTACAGATAATGAAAGTAAGAATAAAGAGGGGTTGTTTGAGGAAAGGATAAAGTGAAGGACGGGGATCAAGATCAAGGCATCAGAAGATGTCGATTGACATTACATTTAAATTTTTTAATATTATAGCTATTAAAGAAGAGGAAGGGAGTGTCACTGTCGGGAAGTGCAAGAGAAAAATCGCTTTGGAGTAGAAGAGGCGGTTACATTTAGCTTTTTCGACTGTCAAATGGTGGGGCCGAGATTCCAACCTAGTAGCACGCTTAAATTCATGCAGTTGTGAGATTGCTAACCACGCTCCCCACTGTTTAAGTACACACTGTCTGACCCAGGGGTTGAACTCACAAATATTATTTTAATTTGAGATGAATTTAGGTATTATATATTTCAACTAATAAGTTTTGAATTTAAGCGTTTTCTTTTAATTTCTAATTTTTTTATACCTATGTAGGTTGGTTTGAGAAAGAATTATGATTTATATTTTTGTAAGATTCTATAGCGTCAGTCTCAAAGATTTTCCATGTAAGTTACTTTCTCTTTGAATACGCGTGATTTTCTTTAGATCGTAGGTGTGATTTGAACCTATTTCTATGTATGACTAATGCCTCTGATAAATAGTTGTGTGTATAATCCTGTTTGTGCTGAAAGATACGTGTTTTACTAAAGTTTTTGCAAATTCCACCATATATATATATATATATATATATATATATATATATATATATATAGAGAGAGAGAGAGAGAGAGAGGGAGGGGGTAAAGAACGGAAGAGACACCTAAATATATAGAATTATATATAGACATGTGTGCACTTACATATTTGTTGACAAAATCTTTTATTTTCCATTCGAATATATCTATACATATACACATACGCATATATATATATATATATATATATATATATATATATATATATATATATATATATATATATATATGTGTGTGTGTGTGTGTGTGTCTGTCTATAGAGATCTACCTGTGTGTGCACAATCTACGTGATATACCTTTGGGAAACTATACACATTTTAACCTTATTCCCTTAAGTCTCTTGATATGAACGAATAAGTCTATCTGCCTGTTTAATCCTGTCAATGCACTTTACCAAAGGAAGACATTCTTAGAGATATGCAGCAGACGGACTTGCCCTTATCAAGTCCCTCTTTGTAACAAACGATTCTGTTTCTTTTTCTTTCTTTTTTTTAACTTCGCTCGCACCCCATTCATACATTTTTTTTTTTTTTTTTTTTTTCATCTTGTAGCTTCTCAACGCCACCTCTCCTTGTAACTGGTCTTTATTGCCGGCAAATAGCACGTTTAAGAGGATGTTCCTTCTGTTATACAAGAGAATCAAATTCGTAATTCTTAAGAGCATTCGGACAATAACGAGAACGTACTATAATCGCATCAGCAGCTCCTTCTGGTCTCCCGCCAAAAAAAAAATAATGAAAATAGAGTGAGATAAAGAAAAAAATAAAAACAAAAACAACTGCCACTCATTTACAAGACGCGGTTGGAGACACATGGAAAGAAAACCCCAAAAATGAATACGAAAATGTACACTACACTTATTAATGTATCCTCTTTCGTATTTTTTGTTGTTGTTGTTATTATTATTATTATTATTATTTTATTTACTTTTAACTCATTTTGTCCCCGTGTTTTTCTTTCTATCTCATATTTGTTCTGTTGTTTGGGGCGGTACTTGTATTCTAATTAGTATTAGGAAATTAGACAGAGAAGTAGAGAATTATGTAGATGATAGAACAGGATAAGCCAGAAGTGTTATAATGATATTATTTTTTTTTTCTTCTACGTTTTCTTTCTTACAAACACGACATTCATTCCTTATCTCCAACAAGAGATACAAATAAAGAAAAAGCATAACAAAAAAAGGAGAAATATAAAAAGAAGCAGCCATTTAAATGCAAGTACACTCAAAAGTAAAAACAAAAAAAAAAACGAATAAAACCTACAAATTTATGTCGAGTAAATCTTTCTCCTCATTGTTCTTTTTATTCTTGTCGATGTCGGGCAGTAAAAAAAAAAAAAAAATTCCCAACAAAATCTAAGTTTCATTTATCCCACTTAAGCTGTCAGGATTTACCGATCCCAATTTTTCGGATAAAATCGTTTTCAGTTCTTTTCCGTTTTCTTTAATATCTATCATCCGGATTTCGCCTCTCAGGAATGCGTTACATGAATGAATTCTGTAAGTTTTGCAGATTATTCCTTTGGCTGATGATATAGTGAAATGGTGGACATGTTTGATTTGGAAACTCTAGGTCGACGTCTGTTGATATAATCACAATTTCATTTTGGCTTTGATTTGATTTTATTCACCCAAGTCTGGCACAAGGGCAATAATTTGTACTACCTCAGTCCTATAATGTTCGTGGTATATGACTTGAAAGAGAAAAACACCAAATATCATATTGATATCAGTCTATATTTCTAAGGTGAGGTATTGCAACTATTTACACTATTTGCATTGTTTGGACTGTTACCTCATCTTTGTTCTCATATTCACAACCTGCCAGTCATTGTGAGTTCAATATCTGGCCACAGCAGTGGCGAACAAAATCTTGGAGAGTAGAGTGCCTAAAAGGGAAATAACTGAAACAGAAACTATTTATATTCGGAAGAGGCATGGCACGTAGAACTAGAACAATCAACCCAAGTGGATGAAATAAAGATTCGGTTCGAAATTCCAATCACTTGAAGAAGGCCGGAGCGTACAACGGCCGAAACGTCGTGAATACGACAACAAAGATGAGGACAACAGTCCGAACAATGTAAATAGTGTAAATACCAAATTGATGTATGGTTCATATGTAGATATGTCGTCATATGTTACAACTCTCAGATTCACTGTTTAATTTTTTAAATTCATCGTGATAATTCACTCTTAAAAAGTTGTTATCTATACAAGCAGGTCGATTACATATGAAGATAAAGAAGACTGTTTTTAATGGTTGTCAAAATAAAAGTTTCACCAAACTATTAAGTATTAACCAATTGAAATTAAAGAAACGTCGAAATAATCTAAGAGTTGTGATGATATTTTGTCAATAGATTTGATGCATGTGAGTGAGAGGATTGATTTTTGTCTAAAAAACCTCTCTGCCCGGTAATCTTGTGTCATCTCCGCATTGACTACATACATGGATATGGAGCCCATTCTAACCCATTGGCTTAGATTACCGTTAACCGTACTTGAAACTTCATCCGCCCTTTGACAAGTCATTTCAACAACAAAAAAAAAAGCCTAGCGGGGAAACTTGTTTAGTTGCCAATAACTAGACCATGCAGCCTGTATTACTAGATTACATGCTACCAGTAACACTTGTAGAATGACCTGACATAGGAATGCTTAGTATAAAACTGAAAACAACAAAAGACAAATGAAGAGTAATTACGCAACTGGATTTTTGCAAGATTTTACGACAAGGTGCTGAAAATTTTGTAAGCCTAACGAAAGCAACAATACAAGAATCGATTTTGATATCTGGTAGTTTGTTCAAATTTTGGGATGTAGGTTTAGGCCGAGAAACTTTCAGAACAAACTTTTAGTAGCTGACGAAAAATATTTTACAAATTTTGTGCCACATCTTTTCCTTAAAGTTCAAGCAGCGTAACGGTTTTCGGCATGTAAAATAGAATAGGCAAGACGAGTTCAAATCACAGCCTCGGACATTCCGTTGTCATTTCTAACAAATGCTTTCCGGAAAAGAGGGAATGCATACTTTCTCTGCACCACGTACCGGAAGGTATGGATTAAATAATAGGGTGAGTTATGTCCTTTAGTCTTCGGTGAAAAACGCAACTAGAAACCATTCCACTGATTTTCGAATGAAATCATTATAATTCGTAGTTAATGAAGAAAAAGAACATATGGATAGCTACAATCGCTTACATCCTGAAGTCACATGACATACGATATATATATATATATATATATATATATATATATATATATATATATATATATATATATATATATATATATATATATATACTAGAAACATGGCCCGGCGTTGCCCGTGCTTGATTCAAATTCGTACGACTCATACAGCAATCGCTATCACTTGACTTAAAATATTTTTGCCCTTCCTTGCCTTTAAAGGAGTGCCCTTTGCCGTGCTGATGTTGCTACATGCCTTACTTCTTGCCTATCTCACACTGCGAATGTTTTCTAAGTCCTATACTAAACATCAAATCTGTTACAAAAAAAGAACTAAATAAAATGAACACAAAACGATCAGCTTTAAAAAAAGAATCGTAACTGGAAAAACCAAATGAAAAAAGAATGTTAACAACAAATACTTTTTCACACCTAACCCAGTTCTGCGGAATCAGAATCAACGTTGAGTTTAAGCAAGCGAATGAGCCAATTGAAGTAAAGTGCCATGCAGATTTAAATTTTTCCCACTTGTGACGAATGCAGCTATCGATTTTTTTTTGCATGCTAGCATGCTAGTTAACATTCGTGTCAGTCAGCTGTTGGCTCTCACACTGGCCAATAGAATCTTGCTGCCTATTCGTGGCAGCCAGCTATAGGCTCTCACTCTGGCCAGTAGAAAATGGCCGCAAACTACAGGAAAACTGCCGTAGAAGCATGAAAAAATTGATTATTTCCACTATCGATGGGAGTTGGGAAATGCAATGTCGGTTTTGATCTTCCCGCTAACTTGGAGCATGTGCATGTAAATTTTGGTGCAAATCCGTCGAAAATTGCGGCCGTGCATTCGTTACACACACACACACACACACACACACACACACACACACACACACACACAACACACACACACACAAACACATCCTGCCTATCATAGATAGAGAGTATGTAAATATAAAATTAGACACTAATGTCAACACCAAGCGAGGACGGTCCTAAAACAAGGAAAGAACTAGTTGAAAGAAATACAGACTAAATGGCAAATACCGACCTACGCACTAACTGAAAGTGCTCGACACCCAGACTATCTAGATAGAGGAAAATAGCGCCAGAAAGTCAACACACGCTTAACGTAGGATAGTTCGAGTCGCTACTAAAGTTTCACGCTCTCGCGATCATAAGGCGACTAGAACTTCAGGTGATCAAACATATTTGGAGATATCCGTTGCTGTCTTATTTATCTCCGCTGCTATTTGCATTCTGTGTTTCAAATCCTATTTACCTTCATTATTTCCGTTGCTATTAGCTTTCAATTATTCTCCTTTTCTCGATATGAGTTAGTTTATTCTTCAAATAATTTGGATTAAAACTGCTAACATATATATATGTGTGTGTGTGTGTGTGTGTGTGTGTGTGTGTGTGTGTGTGTGTGTGTGTTTGATTAAAAAGAAACCGACAAAAACTGTCTATTTAATTTGTTATTTTATTTTTACAATTTTCGAATAAGCTGATAGATTAGGTCCGAGAGGTGAACTCATCGCTACACCATCAGTTTGTGTGCAAATTTTGCTATAATCATCGTAAAAAGATATGTGTCGTATTACACAAAATTGTTGGTCTAATTTTAGGCGGTGGAATATTAGTGAATAAGTTTTCCGTGTCTAATGAGGCGAAGGTAACGTTATTTGGTTTATTACATTGCCGTATAATTCACTGGTGGAGTTAATGCTATACCTACCCTACAGTCAGTTATTTTGTTTCAGTTACGGGGAGGCTGGCAGGATCTTATAAAATTTGTTTTAGTTTTTAACAATAAATTTACAAAATTCAAATGTTTTGTTCTATTTGCTCCTTTCCCTTTTTTTTTCTTTTCACTTTATCTTTAAGATTTATTTATCTTTAAGATTTTTTTATCGTTATTATTTTTTCCCGTGTTCCTAAATATTTTTGGTCTCGTCTCACAGCCCGAGTTCCTGAGATTGACAAGTTATCCTAACCAGACCCTGTCGTTCTGAATTATATAAGTTGAACGAACAATTTACAGCTACACTGACCACACACGAGACGTCTCTCCCACTCCGCAACTTATGACTCTCTTCCTCTATAGTTAAAATTTCACTCTCCCCCCTCCACTGACACGCTTTTCACCGATCCAAAGTTTAAATTTTGAGTTCATTTTCATAAGAAGCTACGCACAGTGAGGAATCAGAGATCGTTTTTTTGCTAATAATATAATCCCCACCAGAAATACACCGTCTACAAGAACAACTGTCGGTGAGTAATCCCAATTTACCTGTTTATTTTTCATGCCGCTGATGTAGGACACAGCAGTTCCCGAAAATTCCGGACTTAAAACGTAGATTTCCGTGCTTCATTTCTGTCAAATTGATAATAATTAATATTAAATAAATGCGTTTCGTACTGTTTATATTGGTACCATTTTGTTTGCACTTGTTTTATTTAACAACCTATCTATTTACACACACACACACACACACACACACACACACACACACACACACACACACATATATATATATATATATATATATATATATATATATATATATATATATATATATATATATCAGTGAGCAGGCATGCAGAAAAAAATAGAAAAGAACACCGTTGGGTGCATAATCCGGAGTTCCTTAGTATTTTTGTTTTTATTTTTAAAACGGGACTAAACACCTCAATTCAACTTGATTTTAATAATTATTTGGATGGTTTCGGCTCTCGTTTTTGAAACATGAGAACTCTTATGTAGGGAAGGAATCATATTTTTAAACAAAAAATATTATAACATAAACATATATTTTATATATATATATATATATATAGATAGATAGATAGATAGATAGATAGATATAGATAGATAGATACTTTTACACACCTTGTGTGCCATTTTTATTCGTTCAAATTGTTTTCCTATAATATCTTACTCGCCCTGTTGCTAGCTACTGCATATCCCAAAGTGGAAAGAGAATTCGACTATCATTGCTCATTCCTTATCTATATTTAAACTTTCGTTTTCAGTATCTCTCCTGCAATGTCATATTAACAATATGAAGACGTATTTTGTTTTAGGAGTCCTAGTTTTTTTTGTATCTTTTTAAATTTCTCAAATTTTCCAACTTCTTTCTGCATCTTTTTTTTTTTGTTTCTTAAAGAGCTTATATACAGTACACGAAGAGAAAAATAATGGCGACGAAAATGGTGGAATGTAAGGGAGATAATTGCAATGGAAAAGTGCATATAGAAACGTGTCAAAAAGAAAATGGAAAAAGGCAATCATGAATTAATGGTGGTTGAGTGAAGGGAAGAGTTGAAATCAATGAAGATAGAATACAGACTAAGAATCGCCTATGAATGAGGGCGTAGCTGAAAGAATAGGTACTGATTGAATAATCGACAATTGCGGCCGGAAGAGAAGAAAAATGTCGGAAGTAGGGGAAAAAAAGGCGGAAGACTAGAGCACGGTTCAAAGAAGGATCACTTGATCCTTACTATTGCTTAGTAGACAGTGGATCAAGGATAATGATGAACTGACATTGTTTCGTTTATTCTTTGTCCCAACGTGGTGCATTTTTCTCCAAAGAGAGAAATGTGTTGGCAGGTAGAGGGAGCTGAGAAGAGAAAAACTGGGTGGAGAGCAGGTGTCACACTGTTGTGAACCGGAAATGAGACCCCAACCCCATCACTATTTCCGCATTCTCCTCACTCAGAACGAGACGCAAACGCGCACAAAGCTAGAGAGAACTGGTTACTAACGCGTTGATATTATTCTGTTTTTCACACACCAGTTTTAATCTTCCAAAGAGGATTGAGGTCTTTTTTTTTTCTGTAACAAGCAATAAGAATGATATGATGCTGTAGTCATCAGCGGTGGCGGTAGTATCAGTAGAAATTGAAAGAAAGAAAAAGAGAAATCAAGAAATTTAACTCTGACAAAATTATGTTCACTTTTTAAAGTT
Organism: Acanthosepion pharaonis; assembly: GCA_903632075.3. Lineage (NCBI taxonomy): Eukaryota > Metazoa > Mollusca > Cephalopoda > Sepiida > Sepiidae > Acanthosepion > Acanthosepion pharaonis. The sequence goes on from CAHIKZ030000491.1 coordinate 770,081, forward strand.
TATTTGGCAAAAAAAAAAACAAACATTATTTTCAATCAAGATAAAATGTTTTATTTTGAAGAAAACTATTTTTTTTAATCTGCGCAACAATTTTAAATTGGTTAATTGATTTTATCAAAATTACTAAACTTCATTTTCCGCCCTATTTCCACTGAAACAAAAAAAAAAACTAGTTTTGAATCATAAAAACATAAATGCTGTCAACTGAACAGAAAAATGTGTCTTGTTAATTAAAATATTAAATTACAATCTATACTATCATTCTATATGTATGGACGCCAGTTGTACTTTTTAACCTGAGAATCAGAGTGTAGTATCTGCACAATACTTGTCTCTCTCGAGATAGCCGAGAAATATACATAATATTTAGTGTGATAGAGGGAATAAAAACGAGAGATATATAGACATATATAGGGAAAATGGATGAGGGAGAAAGAACGATAGAGAGATACAAACATTTATTCAAATCAAGAAGTGAAATATTCAAAGGCCTAAAGGGAAGTAATAAATTTTTTTTTTTCATTTATAGAAAAAAGTTAACGTGAAATAGCGATGAAGTAGAAGATGCGACAGAAAATATATGTTTAATTTTTATTCCAGTCCGCATCTGAAATTAATCCATGATTGAATAGTCAGTCTTTTATGAGCCATGCGTCATACACGCTTAGGTGATCAGGTTTCTTTCGATACATGACTGACGAGGCAGATTGTTTCCCGCAGTAGGTTGCCATTTCTTTCTGCGGTAGACCAGGGCAACTGGTCTGTCCTGCTATTTACCCATAGCTGACGGGAGAAGAGGAGCATTTATACATTTCCCATGGGCATTAGCACGTAAGTGAATGTAATGGATTCGACTAGAATTCGAACTCGGCTCTCCTATTCTGACTATGTATATATACATGCACATAAGCATATGTCAGTCAGTTATGTGCCATGCTTGATACACGATTAGGTGATCATGCTTCTTTCGATACATGACTGACGAGGCAGATTGTTTCCCGCAATAGGTTGCCATTTCTGCGGTAGACCAGTTGCCTTGGATTGCAACTGGTCTGTCCTGCTATTTACCCATAGCTGGGGGAGAAGAAGAGGAGTCATGCCTTTACCAAAGGCCTACCTAGCGTATGTAAGACTGCGATATTTGAGCTAAAGATAATTTTAACAGGGCCCTGACTGCAAGGTTATTCACTGCTTTTATCAAAACTTGTCATCATATCGCGCATATCTGACTGTGGTGAATGTGTCTGCTATACCCTCATCAGACCGGGTATCATTACGGGTATATTGAACTTTTATATTTGTACCCCTGAGTCATTTAGTTGGCGTGTTGTTGTCTCGTTCAATAATAATATTAATATTATTATATCCTGATGCTACCCTAGACTTAGCCCTCAATAATAATAATAATAATAATAATAATAATGAATCAGGCAGTTATGTGTCATACGTGATAGACGCTTAGGCGATCATATTTCTTTCGATACATGACTGACGAGCCAGATTTTTTTTTCCCGCGGTAAGTTGCCATTTCCGTATGCGGTAGACCAGTTGCCATCCAAGGCTATAGAACCCGGTCTGTTATGTTATTTACCCATAGCTGGGGGTGGGGTGATGAAGAGGATTAATACCTTTCCCAAGGTATTAATAGCACGTAAGTGAATGTAATGGATTCGACTGGAATTCGAACTCGGCTCTCCGATTTCTCAATCCGAGTCACTGATTGCATAACAGTTAAATAAAATATAGGCAGGCAAAGAAGATTTTAAGGGATAAGGGAAAGAACGAGAAGATACAGATCAAGAGTAAGAGAAGAAAACGGCTATGATATAATGCATAACCTTAATTACCTGTGGAATTTCCTTTGGTAAATATTATTATTAATATTATTATTGTTATTATCATTGTTGTTTGTTGGTTTTTTTGTTTTTTTTTTGGGTAGTCGTACCAAAAATATTTCCTCTTCCTAAGAAACGATCAATCTGCTGACATTTTTTTCGTCTTACCAATCGTCTTATCTATATAAATAATACTCTTTTTTTACACCATCTTACTTCTTACAGATCCAACCTCTTTTCAAAGATTCAAGTGCTCAAATAATTATCAGCAAGACTGCTTTCATAATACTCTACAATTAAAGAGCAAGCTCTCGATATTAATCTAATTATATTTCAGTTTCATCCTATGATCCACGAGAATGCTTTCATTTTTTTTCAACACTCAATACGCAAATATTGTTGTAGCCTAAAGATGAAAGAATTCTTATATTAACAAAACACATACTTATTTTTTGAACGTAATTTGCTTCCTTGTCAATGCACTTAATTCAGTGGTGAATACAAACAACATAAACACCACAGATGGATACTTCCATATCACAATTAATAGCTAGTTGTCAGGCTATGAACATATTGATCTACTTCGTTGATGGCTCCTCGTAGCAGATTGATTCTTGGCGTGTATTTCCTTATCAAAGAAAATTTAATTTAGTAAGAGGGTTTTTGTTTCATAAATTAAGCGTATTTCTTATAAGAATCCCCATTTTTTAGCCGAAATAAACACAGACACATCATAATTAAATTATTAATCACTAAGATCGAATATTAATCACTAAGATCGAATATTAGAGCGAGAAAAAAATTCAGATCAAAATTCACCTCGGTGTTTTGTTGCTTACAAACTTACAGTATTTATTCTCTTCGTTAAGGTATAAAATCAGGCTTACAGCCATATCATGTTGAAACACTGGTCCTCGTATGATCAACAAAGTTAAGCAACGACGAGGTTGGATTTGTGGGTGATTTTATAACGGCTCAAAATTGGAAATCGGAGATCCGAGTTTTAATTGCAGTCGAGTTCTTTATATCCATTTACGCGCAAATACCTTTGGAAAAGGTATGAATCCACCTGTTCTCCCCAGGTATGGGTTAAATAGTAGGACGTCTATCAGAATATTATTATTATCGCCAAAAAATTCTTACAATCCAAAAATATTTTCTGCGTTTAAATAACCTGAAAAGGTTGATAAACCGTAAAAAAATCAATCAATAAATTTAAAGAAATTTAAAGAGAAAAAGAATTCAGCATGGAAGATTGCGCAGCGTCAGTTATAAACAGAAGCTTTTAAAAAAAAAACACAAATAAAGTAAGGAATATGTATACAAGACACAAAATGGCTGACAAAAATTGGACATTTCTTTACCAGTAATAAAGAACAGCGTCTAGCTTTTGCCGACATTTTTGTAGTTGGAGTGCAACCTAAATATTTTACAGAATTCCCAGTGAGTCACCGTCCACAACTAATTGGGTCTGCTTTTGTATTTTAAGACCAGTGGGAATCGAACATGCTGTATTCACTAATTTTATGTATGACCATTTCTTTTCTATCTACCAACGATTTTTTTCTTTTCTGTTTCATATAAATGCTTGTGTTAACATAATTCAACATAGTTATTACACACTTTTATTTTGTTATTCATAGCAACGATTGTTTTTTGCCTTTCAGATATCTTCTATGTGACTTATGTCCAATTTATTTTGTCGAATTTTCTGAGAACACGTTTTTATTACTATTTATTTTAAAATTATACTGTTTTTTCATCTCTCTTTTGTCCACCTTTTTATCTTAATCATTTTACAGCGTCTTGAAGTCATATATAGTACGTCTGAGAACTTTTTAGTTTTTTTGTTTATAATTGTCTCTATCCTTCTATATGTCTTCTATTCTATTTTTTTTTTCTTTTCTATATATAACCAAACAGAACATCATCTTGCGGCCTCAGCCGAGATTGAACTCACTAATACTTTGATTGGTGTAGTTCATAATCTTGTCAAATAGCTGAATTCTTGATGCTTCGCAAGGGCTATCAAGAATGTTTTTATCGTGACAACTTCACTAAATGGATTGCCAACCAAGGCTCAGAGAGACTCTATTCACCCTCATCTAAGAGCAGGTTTTGAATTCAAAGTTTTCCTTCTCCTAGACCAGTTGCCATCCAAGGCTATAGAACCCAGTCTGTCCTGCTATTTACCCATAGCTGGAGGGAGAAGAAAGAGGATTCACACCTTTCCCAAGGATGTTATCACGTAAGTGAATGTAATGGATCCGACTGGAATTCGAACTCAGCTCTCTGATTCCTCAATCCAAGCCGCTATCCATTACTCCTCCGTACCACGTTTTAGTTTTGTTACTTACATAATTATGTTTCAAAAATTCTTTCCAGGATGTTTTTCCCACAGACGCAACGTTCTAACCCAATTTTCTCACTATTTCTCTGACAAAATTTTCTGATAAATTCCATTCTTTATATTCACCAGCTGTATTTTTCTCGTATTCCATTCGTAAGGAGGAAGTTCTGCTCAGGCTGCTTCCTCCCAAGAACTGTTACATTGTAAAACAATCTTCTGCGCATATGTTTTCGGAAACATATCAATTTTAACATCTTCAAGCCGAGGATCAGTTTTTATCTATCCTCTTATTACCCCCTGCCCCCGTTGCATTCATATAACACATACATTTCATTCAGTAATCCTCTATTCTAAGTGTTTCTTGGGACTTGTATTAACATAAATTTACTTTGTTCGTCATCTGAATTTTTTGAGAATTTCTTTTTAATAATAACAACGAAAATTGCAATATGAGTTCTCGTAAAAAATGACTGCTGAAGACATTAGGTTTATAATACCCAGAATTTCATACACAGATGTCCTCAAGGACACATCGCACTGTGGATAAAGGCGTTGGTTAGATCCAATGACAGAACCCAAAGAGTGTGAGTTCAATATCTAGTTAAGGCGGTGGAAAATTAGCAGGAGATAACTGATAACTGACATCCATTAGACATGGCACGTGGAACTAGAACAGTCTACCCCAGTGAGCGAAATAAAGGCTCCAGTTCGATATTCTGAAGAAGTCCGGAGCGTACAACGGCCGAAACGTTGTGATACCTATGGCAACAATGATGATGATGATGATAGTCTGAGCAATGTAAATAGAATTTGTTCTTATTCATTTGAATATTCTGTCAATTTTTCTTCTGATCCTAATTTGTCGATACAGGGCAACCTCGATTCTCAAACGTCTGAAATGAAAATGAGATGAAAATGTCTCGGTTATCGAACAAAATTTCGGTTTTCGAACATCATTGCCGAACCGAGTTAACCCGAACAAAATCATTTCTGAGTCGACCGCCATTTTGTATACATTTGTGTATTGTGCTGTGATTTTCTTTTTCTGTTTTATTATATTGTGCCTTTTTTTTTTCTCTATACATTTATTTTTACTGGACAAATAATTTCAGTTTATAAACATTTCGTGTTACTTCCGACCTTGAGGAACGAATTAAATTCGTGATCCGTGGTTCCATTATATTTTTCAGTCATTTCAAAATCTCTTGTAGTCACTAATATTCTTAAAGTAAAGAATATTAGTGACTACAAGGCATTGAACTTATTTAGTTTTTGGATTTTTAATTGACTCAACACAAAATTTTCTGCTACATTACTTCTCTCTTCTTTTGCTTAAATGCTAAAAAGATTATCATCGAGGAAACCAGTTCTTAAAATTCAGCACATTTTTTAATCATTTCAGCTATAGCAAGGCAATAAAGCCACTAAAATGCAAGGTGTTACGGAGTGAGAGATAATATAAGAATTAGAATTTTTTAAGGAGAGACAACAATAGATGAACAAGAATTAAGAAGACACAAGATAACGAATGAAGTTGTCTGAAAAGCAAGAAGCTAGAAAGAGAGTTTCATAAGCGAGAATTATAAGAGAATAAACTGGTAGCATAGAACTTGCGGTTACATCTATTTCAACTGTAAAATAATGAGACCTTACTGCCAATCTAGTACTGCGCTTAACTTCATAAAGTCTAGGTTACGGCGTTAGGAAAGTGACTGAAGTCGAGATATCAGGTCAGGACCAATAATATTGCAGATTCTATTTTATATTTTATTAAGAATCTCTAAATACATAGCAGAAGCACCGGAACAGATATGATATCAATATTGGACGAATGGTAGCGTTAACTGTGTGAAAGACAGATTCTGGTCAGAATATTTGTCTAACACGACACAGTGAACCAACATTCCTGGAAGCAAACCTATCAACTGATTCAATATAATATTTCCACTTGTATTCCACAGCGGAAAAATATTAGCCTGAATAAGACAAATATTTCGTTTTGGAAAAATTAAAATTAACAAGCCATTCCTTGCCCCAGTTAACAACAGATTGTAGGTCAGTTTTTAAATCAATTCTTAATTTGACATTATGAAATTATCCTTAATTTCTGAGTGTATTTAGACAATGTTTTCAGTTCTCATTTTTACCAGTTTGAACTGAATACAAAATAGCTAATTGTATCATTCGAGAATTTGGTCATTGTTTTTATCAAATATGTGCTCTTTGGTTAACGAAAACTTTCCGATTCATTTGAAGTCCGTTTTGATCTCCGTCCAAGAATTTACCTTCTTTTTCAATTTCAATTTTGATTTTTCAATTTCGATTTTCCTATTTCTTATCATCATACATTAGAATTATACCAAGTTTCCTGCAATTCTGAAAGTTGCTACACATTGTTCGATAATTTTACAGCATTCTTGAATCTCAATGAATCTCATCGATTTCAGGTACTCGTAGTGGTATTTCCATTATCTTTATAATTTCGATTAATTCAAAATAATGTGACCAATGTATAGCAGTTGACTTATTCTGTCTTTGGGCCGTATAAATTATTCCAATTTTTTCTTTCGAATTATTCAGTTCATTCTCTGATTTGTCCGCTTGGAAGTTTCAACGCCACGGATAACCCTATTATAGACTTGCTTACAATTCGTCTATCTCAGAATCTTCCCAAAGACAAACTACTTTGGCTCTTGTCGTTCATATTCTGACTTTTTCTTTTCTCAAGTTTTAATGTCGGGGAGAATTTTTTTTTATTGTTTCGGCTTTTACAATTTTACTTTCGTCTTCTTCTTCTTCTTCTTGCTGTTGAGTTTATTGACATTGTAATTGTTCTTTTTTTTTTATATGCTTACCTTCTTTTCTACTTACTTACCTGTTGTGGTGTCCTCCCTCTAAAGAGTCTATGTTAGACTCTTCCGCCTACTATAAGATCAGTAGGAGAGAAGGCCTGGTGGAAACGGTCGAATAGATTGTTCAACTTTCAAACTCTCTGCCTTGGCAGAGAGGAACTCAGACGAGTCTTTGCCGCAGGGCAAAGTTTCGTCCGAGGAGGTAGACAGGCCCTGAACCCGTTTAGGCGGGTTCGAAGGGAATATTTTTAGCGAAGCCAACGGGCTCGGAGAACCCACGGTAAACTCGGTCTTGTGCTACATACATCCCTCGTGGTGGTAGGGGGGCTGTTAAATATTAACAGTGGAATAATATATTCATTAATGTCGAACTCTCTGCCTTGAGCAGACTGGAACCTGGACAAGGCTTTGCCGAAGGGCAATGTTTCGTCCGGGGAGGTAGACAGACCCTGAACCCGTTTATGCGGGTTCTAAGTGAATATTTTTGGCCGAGCCTACGGGCTCGGAGAACCCACGGTAAACTCGGCCTTGTGCCGCATACATCCCTCGTGGCGAGGCGGGGCGGCTGTTAAATATTAACAGTCGAATTCATTGGACGTTAGCTCAACCGACACATACTCACTAGTCGTGTAGTACTCTTCTGTTGTACTTACTGTTTAATATATGATATATGTGTAACACTTGTTTTGTTATTTCTTTAACCATTTACTTGGTCACAACATTACCTATTACTTACTAAACATTCTTTACCTTTCTAATTAGTAACAATTGATATTCTCTCTTCGCTGCCACGTCTGTTCTTCATATCCACTGCTAATTGTCTTCTTCATCTTTGTTGCTATTGACCTTCTTTATTCCCATTGCTACTGGTCATCTTCATCGTGTTTAATATTTGTCTTGCTATCTTTTGTGGTTGGTTTTCTTCATATCCGTTGCTAATTGTCTTATTTATCTCCATTGCTTTTTGCATTCTGGAGCTGAGTTCGAATTCCAGCCAAATTCATTACATTCTCTTCTCTCCTTGGGAAAGGTATGAATCCTCTTCTCCTACCCAGCTATATGGATGGCAATTAGTCTACCACAAAAAAGAAATGGCAACCTACTGCGGGAAAAAAAACTGCCTCGTCAGTCATGTATCGAAAGATATATGATCGCCTAAGCATGTATCACGGATGGCACATAACTGACTGAAAGAAGAAAAAGAAACTGTATTATAGAATACATAATAACGATATTAATAAAAAGAAATAGGTGTAGAAATTAAAAAAAAACAACTTGACGAAGAAGAGTTTTTTTTTATGGAACAAAGGAGGGCAAAGCAAGATCAAGTGCAATGATCAGAACAAGAAAAGAAAATGCAAAGTGAAGAAAGTTAAAAAAGAATATGAAAGAAAAATTGCGGAAAAAATATCTAATGTAATGCAAATGTTGTCGATAAAATTTCACCAGAAGATTGTGAAGAGGAAGGAAATATCTGTTGATTTTTTTGCTGTTAATTTTACTCATCTTTTATGAACAAAGCAGCACAGTCATAATTAAGTTTTGCGATTATTTCTTGTTGCATTCCAAGCACACTAAATGGCACCAAATCTTCTTCTCAATATCAATGACACTTTTCTGAAGACCTCTTTCGAAATACGAATGCAATATTTTCAATTTTTCCCTGTCAAAATTTTGTCACTAAAAACATTTCTAACACACTATAAATAAGGAAATTTTCAAATGTTCGTTAAAAAACATATTTCTTTTTCATGTGGCAAAGACGACAGGTTTTGTCCTTTTTTATTATTTCCATTAATGTCTACGGTTTACTCATTTTCTAATATATATATATATTTTTTTTATAGAGTGGTTGACTGTTTTTCTTTATATTTTCTTCTTTTTATTTTTGGTGAGTTTCATTTTGTAGAAGTGGAAAAAAATGGTGACTATTTGGATGTCACAGGAAAACTTAATAAGATTAAATAAGAAAACATATACAGAGGAGTGCGAAAATATTTCGAGTTATGCATAAAAATGATGTAAAGAAGCTTCGGTGGAGAGAGAATTCACAAAAGAATAAATTTAAATAAAAGAAACCTGAAATGTGAAAATGGGAAAAAAAATGAACCATGTTGAACAGAGTGTCAAATTGCTTGAAGATTCAATTTTTAGAAAAGCTAAAGTAAGTTATTCACAACGAAAGTGTCATGAGGCGCAAATAGAACAAAGCTTCTTTTCTATGTGCTCTAGAATCTATAAGAACAGTTAGCTCAGTGGTTGAAATAGTCCTGCGATGGCTGATTTTGTCGGCATCTATCCAAGTGAAACAAGAGAAATAAATATACATTTTAAGAAGAAACAACAACCATATCATTGCCGTGATTATCAAATCGACAACGATACTATAGTAATATTATATCTATATAGTATAGGGAGAAAGTGTAAGTTTGCAAACAGTAACTGCTACTGCTACTAATGCAATACGCTTCGATAAAAAGAATCGAGTTCTCTCAGTGACTGGCATGTTTAGCTAAAAATAAATACGCTTAAATTCAGTTTTATCCCCGCCGTGCGCCAACGTATTAGGGGTAGATTCTCCGACTGACGCCAATTCAGCCGGGCTTCGATCCTAGCTAAAGGCAACCGGACGTCTAGCCACACTGATGAGCTGTGATACAGCGAAACAGTCTGTCTGTGGATGACAACATTATTATTATTATTATTATTATTATTATTATTATTATTTGGCTCTTTTTGTCCATATTTATTGTGGTATAATATTGATGAGCTGTGATACAGCGAAACATTCTGTCCGTGGATGACATATATATATATATATATATATATATATATATATATATATATATATATTATTATTATTATTATTAATTATTATTATTATTATTTGGCTCTTTTTATTCATATTTATTGTGGTATAATATTGATTTTCAGCTATATTTAATTATATTTATATCCTCATTGGGGATATTGACGTATTGTTTTGCCAAGTTTAAAGTGTTGTTTAGTGTATGGTCATAAATAGATGGGCAGAAATCTTTTATGTCTAATTGTTTAAAGGAGCAGTTTTCTTTGTTATTGAAACAAGTGATTGTTGCTTTCGTGTTTTTCTATTGATTTATGTTTAATATTCTTCTTAGTTTCTAATATTTGTTTGCTTATTTTCCAGTATTGCCTTTTCTGGGGTTTAATAATCTGCATGTTGCTTTGGTCTTGAAGTTGTTTTTTATGAACTTTTAATTTAATAAATGGATCGACATTTGCTAATTGTTTTATCTAATTTTAGTTTAGTGGCTACGCTTTTAATTTCTATGTTTATATCACTTTCTGATTAGTTATTAGTAGTTTGGTAAAATTTAGTTACTTCTTTGTCAACTAGTTCATTGTAAATATTTGGCTTCCATTTTATCTACTTTTACGAATAGATTTTAGTTGTTTATCATGTTTCGATATTTTTCAAGTTTTTTTTTTTTTTTAATTATTGTTGAATTTTCGTTTTTTTTTTAAATTTTTGATTTTACTTGGTAAATCATTTTCAAAAGCAATGAAGTCGTTTTATTGTGGTGGATATTTCATTGATATAAATACAAAGTTGTTAATATTATTGGTTATATCGATGTTGTTGTCACCATTTCCATTGTATTTGTCGTTGAAACAAAATACTTTCCATCTTATGTATTTTATGAAGTATTCAATTTTTTTTTAGTCTGACTTTGTAGTCATGTAGGTTTGATGTTGGTACAATGTTTAATGAGTGTTAAACACACACACACACACACACACACACACACACACACACATATATATATATATATATATATATATATATATATATATATATGCATGTTTCATTAAAAACGACAGACAAGGTACTACGGTTGAGCTTTTTATTTAATTTTTCTTGTGTTCTGACAAGAGCTTTCTTTTCTGGACAAAGGGTGTGTAAGAACTGTCCGAATGTTTTGTATTTCCGAGCGCTTTCGGCTATACCTTTAGCCATTATCAAGGATGATTCGATTATCAGCTTAGTAGAGTGTGTGTGTTCTGTGTATGTTCAGTGTGTGGTAGTGATGTTTTTAATTTCCGAATACAGTTAGCACATTATGGCTTTGTTCATAGTTAATATTGTTAAGAGTTGGCTTTTTCTTTTTTATTATTAGAGCTTCCATTATTTTTAGTCTTTTTTTTTGCAAGTGGATGCAGTTAATATATTTGTGTTTTCTACTAGTATGTTCCTAATAGTGTCGGGTAAATCTGAGTGTGTGTTTAAATGTGTTCTGATGGAACTGTGATCAGATAGGTGTAACGTAAGACGTCTGGATAAACATGTGGTTGTGTAGCCGATGTAATTATTTATGAGTCCGGTTTGGTGAGGAACGCAGTTCCTTAAAGGGCATTTGAACTCATAGATAATGTTTTAATGAAACATGCATAAAGGAAGGATTGCTGCCTAAATATACAACTATACACACACACATATATATATATATATATATATATATATATATATATATGGATGGCCGCTCATATTCGAGAGTACCTCTCTAATATTGTGTTTACTCAATAACTGTTGCAGACGTCTGCTCAGGTACATTTGTGTCTATTGTACCGCAACAATGCTGAGGGGACCTTGGTTACAGTTTATGGGAGATACCACATTATCTTGCGTGATCAACAATCTGAACAAGGACAGTACGCTCAAAGCCTCGGGCATGATGACTTGTGACAAATATTTCAGTCTACCCAAGGCGACGGTCAACAGGTGGGAGTGTTTTCAGGCACTTTCAGGCCCAGGGATCGCCTTCCCAGGTTGATAAGATGAAAATCGTCTTCCTCACAAATCGATCATGGATGGTGATATATATATATATATATATATATATATATATATATATATATATATATATGAATAATATCAATTGATAGGGAAATTCCAAGGAGGACATTTATCCAAAGAGAGCTCAATGTAAATAACAGAGCAATATAATAATAATAATAAGTACAGACGATCCTTAACAATCCATTCTTTCTAAAAAAAAAGAAAGAAAGAAAGAAAGAAATAAGAAGTCTATAATGTCAAATTGAACAAAAGTAGCCTTATTTTCATTTTTGATATTCTGGAACCATTTTATAGTATCCGAGGAATCTTCCCAAAGATTATTATAATAGGTTTCTTGTATAGTTTGTATTATTCTTTTAAGTATATAAAATGAAGCTTAATTCCGTTTTGGAAGAATTAATTAATTGCGATTGTAGGTTATTATCGAAATTATGTGTGTGCTCTTTAAAAAGGAAATATGCATTTTTATAGGAATGGATCTTTAAGGATCGTCTGTACTTAATCATATTATATATATCATATTATATATATATATATATATATATATATATATATATATATATATATATATATATAATTAGCATAAATATAATTAGCATAAAAAAAACAAACAAACAATAAAATAATAAATACAAATTTTAAACTCCATAGTCTAAATAAAAAGTTTAAATACCCTACCCAATAAATAAATAAAAAAACCTTTATGAAGTCTTCAAAAAAACAAATGTTAGCGAATTATGACAGTTTATTTATATATATATATATATATATATATATATATACAAAACCCTTTTAGGAAAAAAATAAAAAATAAATAAATCTCCATCGACACTTAACCAGACTAGATAATGTCATCTTCCGCTTTGAATTTAGATCTTACCCTGACTTGACCTCTTTGAATGTAACTGAGATATTGATACAAATTATTATCCCTTATGCCCCCTTTTTTAAATAATTGCTCTAGCCGTTACCATAGTAATTTTAATTTTAATAATGAATATGCTTATAAAACGCGTAAATTTCAGGAATTAGTTATTCAAAAAAAAAAAATTTCGCTTGAAGATGGAACAGAGCTTGGTACTTTAATTCAATTTAATTCAAATAATTATATTGAAGGTTCCGGCTCTTGTTTTGAAACATGAGAACTCTTATGTAGCGATGGAATCATATTTTTTAAATAAATACATATATATATATATATATATATATATATATATATATATATATATATAGAGAGAGAGAGAGAGAGAGAGAGAGAGAGATAATATGATTAAGTAAGGAAAAAAAAGGACAGGATAAAAAATTAATTTGTGAGATTTTAATCAATTTTTCTTGTGATCGTACAGTTTTTCTTACGACTAGAAATATGATGAGTGTAGAAAACTTTCCGCGCTAGTTACTATCTGGAGCGAGTTTGACCAATACATTAACCAGTTTCAAAATGAATGTTAAGTTTCAAAGAGAATAATTAGCGAAAGCTCTCGGAATAATAATTCTCTCTGAAGAACTTCGACCCATCCTTCGTCCTCATAAAACATATATTAACGGAACACTATAAAAACTGATGAATGTGAGTAAATACTCCTCGTCCATCAAATTTAATGAAACATGTATTGAAGAATGTTTGCTGCACAAATATACAATATATACTATTAATAAAAGAAATAAAATGAGGAAAACTTTTTCTGCCAACACCTTTCATTCCATGAGATTTACTTTTTTTATAAATCGGAAAGGAGAGGAGAAGATCAAAAGAAGATATTCAAGGACGTTCTTTTAGCTAGTTTATTAAAGCAATCGAGGAAATTATTAAAGCAATCGAAGAAATTATTAAAGCAGTCGAGGAAATTATTAAATGAATCGGGGAAATTACTAAAGCAACCGAGAAAATTATGAACGCAATCGTGGAAATTATTAAAGCAAGCGAGAAAATTATGAAAGTAATCGAGGAAATTATTAAAGCAAACGAGGAAATTATTAAGGCAATCGAGGAAATTATTAAAGCAATCGAGAAAATTATTAAAGCAATCGAAGAAATTATATTTAGAAGGCTGGATTTATACACGCAGATAAATATTGTATACAAAAAAGTAACTATAAAATATTCGAAAAAATGTCGGCATTAAGGAAAGGGCAATAAAATATGGAATACACTAAATGATGTAATTTTTTTATAAATATATTTATATGCGAATTTTTACACATTAAGCAACCTTCAGATGTGAAAATGAAAGTCACCATGTAGTTTTGATCGTTTGTTGGTTTGTTTACAGGCATATCAACTCTTTATGGGTCATACACACACATACACACACATATGAAGAAATATAGTTTTAATGTGTGCTATATTTATGGGATAAAGTGCTCAATATCAGAGATAGAGCGTATGTAAATATAAATATAAAAGTGAACATTGAAGTCAAAACTCAGAGGCGACAGGCTGATTCATGCTGGACACAATCGTCAGGCGCGAGTGTTGACTTCAATGTTTATATTATATATATATATATATATATATATATATATATATATATATATATATATAAACCTATATATATAAACCTAACTTAATTCAAAATTGTTTCTGTGAAAATGGCATTTAGCATGTTAATCATCACGAATAACTGTGGAATCAAATCAGCCTCTGCTCACAATACGCCGTTGTGTTTTGATCACGTTTATTATTTCTTGTTTGAATGACTTGCGAAACTATTTTTAACAAATATCAACATATTTTATAAAAACTTCACCAAAGGTGAGAAAAAAAAACATATGGGCCTTAATCAAAAAAACATATGGGCCTCTATCAAAAAACATATGGGCCTTAATCAAAAAATCGATGCCCCGACCATTAAAATCGATTTATAACATGTGCACAAGCCTATACTGAAGAACAAAAAACGGTAGCTAAAATTACTTTTTACGGGTGAATATAAAAAAATCTACTGAAAGCGCAAATATCCACACGCAAATGATGTTGCAGAAATGTGTGATGCTTTTTTTTTTATATTTGCTCAAAATATTTCGATGTAAGTCGTCGTTTGTTGCATTTGCCTAACGCACTCCATTCTTTATTATATATAACACTAAGTCCATTTATAAAACCGTTATTAGACTGAAGAAGTTCCTTTTACGAACAAAATGCGTCTCTTTTCATTTTGTCATACATTCACACACTAGTAGTTTACTATATACACATATGTTTTATATACTTTCATATATATATATATATATATATATATATATATATATATATATATAATTATTTAAAAATATGATTCCAAATCGCTACATAAGAGGTCTCATGTTTCAAAACAAGAGCCGAAAACTTCAATATAATCCTTTAAATTAAATTGAGTTGAAATTAAAATGGGCTCCGTTCCATCTTCAAGCGAAATTTTTGTTGGAATAACGAATATCTGAAATTTACTTGTTTTAAAAATTGAAATCAAAATCCCCATGGTAACAGCTAGGGCGAATTGTCTAAATTGGGTAGGCGAATGTAGGGTGTTAATAATAAGTAGCGATATAGAGATACTTTCAAGGTGTCAAGTCGGGGGAAAGTTGGGGTGTCAAAAATGAAACGGAAGATGTATTAATCTTCGTTTAGTTTGCTAGTCTATGGATATTTATTTATTTATTTTATTTTATTTATGAAAGGGATTGTGCATATAAAAAAGAAAAACTTTCGTAACGTTTGTTTTTGACGACTTCATAAAGGGTTATCTTTTATGTAAGGTATTTATATATATATATATATATATATATATATATTAAGAATTGGACAAAGTCTGACAATTATTAAAGACATTTTTATGTTTAACATTCTTTTTATAGATACAAGTATTTAAGTAAATGCTCTGTTTATAATAAACAGTATTAAATAACATTTACCGGCTGAATGTCCGAGAAATTTTCATAGAAAATATTCGTCCTTTGACAGAATTCGAACCTGCATCCTATACGGAACCGTCATTTACGCTGACGTGCCTTGTGGCCGAGTCGAATAGGAAAACCCAGACACCCCTTGTCCAGTTGAAGTAGATTTATCTGTAACAATGGAAACGTGATTTTAGCTGTGTCTTTAAAACCCAGTAATTTTAAAAGTTACTCCAAAATTCGCTTGAGGATGAAATGGAACTAATGTCTTTAATTTAATTGCAAAATTAAATCCGTTGCTTTTAGCTTCCATTTTTGAAACATGGTTAGAACAGTGTAGCGGAAAAAACCATATTTCAAATCAATTAATTTATATATATATATATATATATATATATATATATATATATATATATATATATATATATAATGTTTTGTATTTTTAAATATGAATGATAACCAGAACACTAACGTGGTTTCGACCACTACGGTCTCATCAGGTGGTTTGTTCAGCAAATCAACTAAATATATCCCCCCACTACTTCCGGTTTTGAACGAAAGTGCTTAAGTTGTTCAGCTCCATTTGATTGATTTGTTGAACAAACCACCTGAAGAGACCATATTGGTCGAAATCGCGGAATAGTTGTGGTCAAAATTCATATTTTTCTAAAACATTAAACAGCTCTGCAAATCTGGTCTTCCAACTTGATATTGAGCGCTTTTAATGCGTACGATCTTTATTTACTCTGGCGTATATATATATATATATATATATATATATATATATATATATATTGAACAATAAAAATATTTAAAAATTAAAATCTTCAGACACACTGGGTTGTAGATTAATATTCTTTCGTTTTTTTTTTTTATTATTATCTCATTTAGATTCCTCGACTACTTTCGACCAAAATGGCCATCATCGGGAGAAGAAATATTTCTGCTTCCTGGTAGCAGTAAACTACAGAAATGAATGTCTTAATAGAGAAAATGAACTTTTGTCTGTAGTTTTCATTTGTATTTTTTTGTTGTTTTTTTTATCTTCTTAACATGAATCTTTTAAC
This sequence comes from Acanthosepion pharaonis, assembly GCA_903632075.3. Lineage (NCBI taxonomy): Eukaryota > Metazoa > Mollusca > Cephalopoda > Sepiida > Sepiidae > Acanthosepion > Acanthosepion pharaonis. The sequence goes on from CAHIKZ030000491.1 coordinate 786,904, forward strand.
ATTCCTTGTGTTGGTCAAACAGTCACTTTTAAGTTGTTATTTGAGATAAGAACTACATGGATCTATGCTTCTCTGAATTCCTTTGATCAGTTTGACAGTTTTATTGGTCCTGGAGAGGGGATGTGTCTCTGTTTAGTGTTTGTGTGTGTGTGTGTTATTTGGTTCTTAGGGAGTGAGTGAGTATGATATGTGTAAGCGTGTGTATTGCTGTGGGTGTGTTATCATTTGGCTCATTAGGGAGTGAGTGAGTATGATGTGTGTAAGTGTGTATATATTCGTGTGGGTGTGTGTATAAGTGTGAGGCCTCAACACCTCCGTAAGCATGTCTGTCTTGTGTGGGTGAGAAATGTGAGTAGGTTTTGATTTGTTGAGTTATATATTAGTACTATCTATATTGTTAAATTTATGGTTTAGCCCGGCTGGATATTGTGTTTTTAGACGTTGTATCCACTTATTTTCATGGAACTCGAAAATCTTTCTAATGTTATCTGCTCTGAACTTTTCTATTCTCTCAATTATAGTGAATTTGGCATGGGTTTTGAAATCGTGTTTTTCCAGGCGAAAATGTTGTTCTACAGGTAATAATTTTTCATGGGGAGTCGACTTAATTCGATTGCGATAATTATTAATTTTGTAGTGAAAGGGCCATTCAGATTTTCCTACATATTGTTTCTGGCATAGTGTGCATTCTAATAGGTAAATTATGTTATGACTTCTACAGTTAGAATCGTGGTAGATTTTGAAAGTAGATTTAGTGATTGAGCTAGCGAATGAATTCGTGTGTTTAATATGGTTGCAACATAAAGTTCTTTTGTTGTTACATGGTTGGGAAAATCCTGTTGTTTTTGTTCTTAGTTTATTACGGATTACCTTGTCCCCTGAAATGTGGTTACTACCTATGATTTCTTTTAGGTTCTTCGATCTACGATATGCAAGAAGGCCGGGTTCCTTAAACAATTTTTTTTGGTCTGGTTTGAGATGTAGTATTTCCTAGTGACGTTTGATTATTTGGGATAGTGGAGGGAGAGTGGGGTTGAAAGTGGTTACTAGAGTATTGCGGCTGGGTTTATTTTTAATCTTGTACATTAGGGTGTCTTCTCTAGGTGTGGAAATTGCTTTATTTATTTGTTCCTGATTAGGTGTTGTTTATAGCCACGTGTTGTGAATTGATGCTCCAGATTTTCAATGTGTTTATTTAATTCTTCATTGTTGGAACATATCCTTCTGAGTCTGAGTGCTTGTGAATAGGAAGGTTCTCTTTGAGGTGTTTTAGGTGGAAAGACTTAAAGTGTAGATAGTTGTGGGTGTCGGTGATTTTTAGTGTGTAGTGTCGTTTGTAGTTTCCTGTTTTCATCTATGTAAATGCGGGTGTCTAAAAATGTTACTGATGTTGTGGATTTTCATAGTCAAACTTAATTGAGTCGTGCACTATGTTTAGGGTCATAAGGAATTGGGTAAGTTTGTCATCACTACCCGTGTATACAAAGAATATATCATCGATATATCTTGCATTGAATACGCCGTCGCTACCAATGATTGGATAGATATAGATCTCCTCAAATTTTCCCATGAATATTGTAGCATATGATGGAGCTGCAATGGTGCCCATGGCACAACCTCTTATTTGAAGGTAGTGTGCTCCATTGAAGTTGAAAGTATTCAATGTAAGGACATGCTCCATGAGTTTTATGATAACTTCTGTGGGGGGGTCTTGTTTTCTTCTTTTAGTAAGTGCTTTCTGAAGGGCGGTTAGCCCTTCGATGTGTTTAATGTTTGAATAGAGTGACCTAACGTCCATAGTCACTAGAATAGCATTCTCTGGAACTGTTTGTATGTGATTAATTTTGTTCAGTAGACCTGTTGTGTCTCTGATGTAGGAATTTACTTCCTTAGCTAGCGGTTGTATGTAATGGTCTATGTATTTGGAAATTTTTGTCGTGTGGCAGTTGAACGATGAAATAACCGGCCTTCCTGGGTTGTTGCTGTTGTGTATTTTAGGAAAGAGATAGAAACGAGCAGGTGTAATGTTTGTGGGTGTAAGTGTTGTGCATGTTTCCTTGTCGATTAGATTCTTGCGAAGCATTATGTTTAGTGAGGTAGTTAATTCTTTTTGGTATTCGGGAAGGGGATCTATAAGTAAGCTTTTATAGGTTTCTTTGTCGGCTAGCTGTTTGTTGGCCTCTTTAATGTATTCTTCGATTCCCCAGATCACTGTCGCACCCCCTTTGTCAGCCTGTGTTTTAATTAGGTCATCTCTATGTGTCAGCGTGTCGAGGGCTATGCGTTCCCCTTCAGTAATATTGTCACGTGGCAGCTTACGTTTTCTTTATGTCATTTGCTACGGCTAGTTCAAATGTCTGTATAGTAATGTCTGTGTTTTGTGGGGTGTAGGTATAAATTTATATATATATATATATATATATATATATATATATATATATATATATATATATATTGAGTGACCTTTCAACCACCTGATGAATATTCTTGAACATTCTCAAATTTCAAAGCCTTGATAAACCAGTAGAATCCTTGATTTTGTATATAAACAGGTGTAACAAAATAAACCTTTACATTTGTCTTGATAACGTCTCTCAGAGGATGAAACGCGTGGACTAAGAAGAGGTTTTTCTTTTATTTATTCACAGATACACTCAATCTGAAAAAAATGTGTATATATATATATATATATATATATATATATATATATATGTATATATATATATATATATATATAATGCAATGTATATATATATATATATATATATATATATATATATATATATATATATATAATGCAAGACTCTTCGGTAAATCGAATTGAGTTCTCTCAGTCACTGGGTGTTTATCTAAAAATAAATACACTTAAAATTCACCTTCATCCCTGCCGTGCGCCACCGACTTAGTGGTAGAATCACCGACTGACGCCAATTCAATCGGGTTTCGATACTAGCTAGAGGCAACCGGATGTCTAGCCACACTGATGAGCTGTGATACAGCGAAACAGTCTGTCTGTGGATGACAATATATATATATATATATATATATTGTATAACGAGATATAAATTTTTATATATCAAGAACAATTTGAGGGGCAAAATGTATGAGAAAGTGGAGAAGTTTTCGTCTGACGCGCTGCATCCTTTAGGATTTCATCGACTACGCATTGACTTTTCCGTTTCGGATCCACTTCCAGTTATTTAGTACGCTTTCATTTTCTGGAACTTGTCTTTGTAGATTCCACGACTTGTTGTGGTGCAGGCACATCGAGACATCATATAGCATTTTTCATCGGTTAATGCCTTTTCCATTACTTTTGAATAAAAGTTCTTCGATTTATGACACATGAACCTAAGGTTACAAGAAAGTCATAACCCTATATATATATATATATATATATATATATATATATATATATATATATATATGTGTGTGTGTGTGTGTGTGTGTGTTTTCGACTTTGTTTAGTTTATCTACAAGAATAGGTAAGGTAGCATCACGATTAATAGAGCAACATCAATATATTGAAAGTATGTGTTTTGGTAAAACAATTTGGAAAGGACCAGAATCAAGAAATTCTAAGAAAAAAAATGCCATCACTCCACTAAGATCTATCTTATTAGTAATCCCAATGTTTATAAAAATTATTACTAAATGGGAAATAGTATTAATTGGTGATGAGACGGCAGATTTTTAATTGTTTTAGAGAGGGAGAGGTTTATCTTTGATTGTGTTAAATGTTATTCTAAGAGATTTAAGCATTTTACAACTGGGACATGCGTGTAAAGTGATTTTATATCTTGACTAGCCATCGGCGGCCCTTCAGAAAGTGTTGCATTGAGCGGAAAAGGCCGTAATCTGATGTAGCACAGTCAGGACTGTAGGCTGGATGTGGCAAAACCTCAACGCCGTCCAGCTCTTTAAACTTGTCTTTGGTCTTCCTGGCGGTGTGTGGCTTGGCATTGTCCTGCTGCATCAAAGCGCGCTTTGGGTTGATCAGAGCCGGGTACTTTTGCTTCAACTTTTCGTAGACCTGCTCCAGTTGCTGACAGTAAAGTTCGGCACTGATGGCACGACCATTCGAAACCAACTCAAAATGCACGATTCCTTCAAAGTTCCACCAAACGCACAACATGACTTTCTTGCCGAATCGATCTTGTTTTGGAACTAACGGTGTCTCTTGCCCTTTCTGAACCCATCGCTTGTCTCGATTGTGCTGGACCAGATAGACCCATTTCTCGTCTGATGTCACAATGTGCTTCCAAAAATGCTCGTCCAATGGATTGCTGAACAATTGACGGCAAATTTCAACTCGTCTGTTGGCAGTATTTATATTAGTCGGACTATTGTCCTCATCTTTGTCGCCATATTTATCACAACGTTTCGGCCGTTGTACGCTCTGACCTTCTTCAGGTGGTTGGAATTTCGAACTGAACCCTTTATTTCGATCACTGGGGAAGACTGTTCTAGTTCCTTGAGGACACATGGCACAGTGGATAAAGGCGTTGGTTAGATCCAGTGACAGACTCAAAGAATGTGAGTTCAATACCCGATTAAGGCAGTGGAGAACTTTCAGAGGGAAAATTAGCAGGAGATAACTGACAACCATCAAACATGGCACTTGGAACTAGAACAGTCTACCCCAGTGATCGAAATAAAGGGTTCAGTTTGAAATTCCAACCACCTGAAAAAGGCCGGAGCGTACAACGGCCGAAACGTTGTGACAAATATGGCGACAAAGATGAGGACAATAGTCTGACTAATGTAAATACTGTACATAATACCTCATCTCAGAAATATAGACAGACTCATCTGTTGTTTTGTGCTTCGGTGAGTTCGTGCAGATCTTGGCGCGGCTTTTTGTGAACAAAATCACTTTGCTTCAAGTGTCGGTGAATTGTCGATTTGCCAACTCCAAGCTCATCAGCCAATTCTCGATAAAGTAAGAAACAATTAAAAATTGCATAAAAATTAAATTTTTCGCAACTGTTAACGAACTTTTGGGACAACCTAATATATATGTAAATATTCTACGCCTAATTAAATCGTTGCCATATTTTCGTCGATATGTTCCCGTTTCTTTCTGCGGCAGACTAGTTGTCAACCAAGGTTACAGGAGCCACTCTGTTTTGCTATTCAACCCATAGCGGGGAGAAGAGATGGATTCATACCTTTCCCATTAGTAGTTGCTCGTTAAATGAATCTAACGCGCCTGATGAATTCGAAATCAGTTATCCGATTTGGAATTCAACACCGCACGTTGTAACTCTGAAGATATTCATGACTGACTTGGAGAGTCATGTATCAAAAGAGACTTATGGTCTTTAACTGAATGACATAATTAAAAGCGTTTTACATACATTTTATACGCACGCACACACACACACATTATACATACATACATACATTCATATATATATATATATATATATATATATATATATATATATATATATATAATTCCATCAATAAAAACATTACTTTTGTCCGATTAAAACTTTTTAGCGGATGAATCGCGTAACACATAATTTCTCCACTTTGCCCTTTATTTGTCTAATCTAGTTCTCATATAGAGAAATGTGTATAACTTATTCTACCTTGCCTATGTATAAAATCACCTTTGCCTATATATAAAATCTCCCTTGCCGATATATAAAATGCAGCGGAAATATATGCAAAAAATTAATATAAGAAAGAAAAAATATGATCATGCTTACGCAAACACACACACATATATATATATATATATATATATATATATATATATATATATATATATATATATATATATATATATATATATATATATATATATATATCAGAGGAGGCGGAATCTTGAAGTGTATCTGAAATATTAAGTTAATATAAATACAAAAAAAAGAATTAATACTATGCATGGATATAAAATTGATGTTTTTCCAATGAGGTCTAGGTTCGTGTCACCGTTGCGCGTGAGGGCACATTGAGTGAATTCGAATTCCAGCACTCAAAAACAAAAATTTTGGACAGTTTAGCTAAAATTTTAATTACCATGTAAATCTTTTTCCAAAGGTGAAAAATGAAAAAAAAAAAATAGTTTAACAAACCATTGTTTGGATAATGCTTATCTATATATATATATATATATATATATATATATATATATATATATATATATATATATATATGTAAGTGTGTGTGATGTGTGTACGAACTTGTATATTTTTACGTGTAAAAAACTTCTGAAAAGGCATTAAACAAGATGAGGCTTTATTTTTAACTGTTATTTTACTTTTATTATATTTTTCAAACTTTTCTCTTTGCAGGCCTTCATTTCCTCCAATTTCTACTTGCTACACGAAAAATTGTTGTGCCGCTGCCAAATTCTGTACTTTTTTTTTTTTAACAATTTGAAAAAACAAACAAACTTTAATTACTTCCATTTTTTTACTTGTTTGATAATCATCAAAAACGCTGGCTTTCAATTTATTTATGAGATTTTTTTCTGTTTCAATATGGCGGACATGAAACTGGATTGAAGAATGTGGAGATGTTACTCGCTTTTCTCAGTCTTCCATTTTTTTGTGTTTTTTTGTGTTTATTATTATTATTATTATTATTATTTGAGGTCTGTTCGTTTTAGAAATTCCATTTATGTCAGAAAAAAAGGTTTCATTTTTTAAAGCTTTCCTCTATTTATTTTTACATGAATTATTTCTTCGTGATATTTTAAAATTAATTCTTTTTTTTTACTTTTCATCACAATGGGATCAATAATTTGCCAATATTTTAAGTACACTATCGACCTATTTCAGTCTATCATCTATCGATCTGTCACATACTATTCATTATCTATGTCTATACCTATTTATTTATCTCAATCTTTTCATTATCTATGTCAATCTTGTTATTATCGATCACAATCTTTTAATTACCTATCGTAATCATTTCATTATCTACCTATTTATTTCAGACTGAATATATATATGTCTCTCTCTCTCTCTCTCTCTCTCTCTCTCTCCCCCGAATGTTCTGCGCCCAATTCACTTTCCAAAACCTGTCCAAGAATAAGCCTGATGATCCTTTCAGCAGAAAATCGATAGATTACCAGATTCCTGTCCAGAAATCCGCGAGTGTGTCACATCATTGCGATGAACAAACGGTAATGGCTATAAATGTGCATTTAAAATTATTCTAAATGTGAAAACAGATGAAGCCGCTTAGATTTTCCGAAATATGGTTGAAAACTCTAGATTACAACGACTGAACAATAATTACATTCAAAGGGTCAAAAGTTAACTTGATAGAAAAAAAGAAAATAAAAGCCGAAAATAAACAACAAATTTTCCTTGTCTACGTGATTTAATCAATTTTGCATTAATTACTACTATATATATATATATATATATATATATATATATATATATATATATATATAAGCAATATTTAATGCAAAATTGAATCCATCCAACTCTTATCTCAAATAACTTAAAAGAGACTGTTTGACCAACACAAGGTCTGACCAAAATTCATGTTAAAAAAATAAAAACAAAAACAAATGAAAACTACAGACAAAAGTTAATTTTCTCCATCAAGACATTCATTTCTGTAGTTCACTGCTACCAGCAAGCAGCCTGATGATAGCCATGTTGACCGAAATTAGTCGACGAATCTAAATGAAATAATAATAAAAACGAAAGAATATTAATATACAACCCAGTGTGAGAGAAAAAGATGCATGACAAATTAGAAAAAGATATTCGTGTGATTTATTTTGTTCTTTAAGCTTTCAACGGACTAAGTTTATATGTTTACAATGATGCGACTACGCATGCGCATGAACTACGTCTAAAACAATAAATGACTTAATTAATACAAGATAAAATAAATAGCCTAAAACTTGAAAGAGGAATTTTCTCTGTTACCTTACTTATTATAAAACCCAGGTTGTGTGTGTCTGTGTGTGTGTCTGTACGTTCATATATTGGATCGGATTTCCTACATTTTTCAACCGATTTCAACAAAACTTCACAGGACTACGTAAAATTACCTTGCGGTGGTTCAGGCAGCACCAACAATTAGAAAAACACAATTGTTTTTGCACAAAATCAATTTGAAAACACGATCACGAGGCATCACTGTCGAGAATGAAAGGGGGACAACTCATATCAATTTATACTTATTATAAAACCCAGGTTGTTTGTGAGTGTGTGTCTGTGTTCATTTATATATGGGATCGGATTCAACCGATTTCAACAAAACTTCACTTTTTTTTTGGCAGGTAGTGTTTCTTGTTATCTTGCACACTTTTTTTCTTTATTTTTACATTCAGAATGCTTTAAAAATTCCATTTACAAGACAATTGTTTATAATAAAATTCTGTTCAATCGGTAGACTCATAACGATTGAAAACAATGTTTTTGTTTGAGTTTGGGTTTGACCAATTCATAAAAAAAAACAAAAACTAAGACATGCGTGTTCGTCAACCTTAAGCAATAATCTTTGTCAATTTTATTTTTCAGTCTTTATGATGGTCGATACTTGATCTATCTCTTACTGTTACATCCCCGGGCAACGCCGGGCTCTACTGCTAGTCTGTAATAATTGCCAAAAGAAATACATAATAGAAACCACAAGCAATTTAACTAAAATATTTTACAACACATTAAACGCATTAGATGCTCACCGTAACAAGATTGACCACGATTTTTGATATATATATATATATATATATATATATATATATATATATATATATATATATAAAACAGCTACTCTAATTCAAAGACAAAATAATTCCCAAAAACGAAATGGTCTAGAAAGTGCTTTAATCACTAGATCATCCGCAGTAAATTTGCGTTCTGGTTTTTATAGCGTTTCGCTATTCTTGTCAGACCTTCAATCCTGTTTTTTTTTTTTTAACTTGTCTAGTCCCGGAAGAAAAAAAAATCTTTTCTGGGTCACTCTGTCAACTCGCTGAATTCCCTCTTTCATTTCTTTCTCACTCTTACTCTCCTTCCCATATTTATTTCTCTCCCCCTCTTTCTTCACCTTTTTTTCTTTCCCCTTTTAATATTAAAACTTTTTTCTCATTTCACTCTCTTCTCTTTTCTTTTTTTCTTCTTTTCTTTTTCCTTGAAATAATTTTAAATGCACATGGCGATTACTGTTTGTTCATCGCAATAATGTGAGACACGCGCGGATTTCTGCACAGGACTCTGGTAATCTATCGATTTTCTGCTGAAAGGATCTTTAGGCTGAAAGTGTTAAAATATTTGTTTGCAAATAATCGAAATGATTAAACGCGTTCTGTTGGACAAGCAACTGACTCACAATATAAATATACTTCTTTTAACCTCATGGAAAACAAAATATGGAAGAATAAAAACACGTTAATTTATTCCAAGTGGTATATTTAAATATATTTAAATAATTGAAACATTTAAGCCGATGGTTTTAAAACGGCAAATAACTCAATATATTTATATTTTTTGGCTTTATGGAGAAAAAGAAATATATCTAATATCGATAAATTATAATTGAATCATTTCAAGAGGGAGTGTACTATCAGGGCAGGGCTCTTCAATTCCCTGGGGGTAGTTGATGTATCCACAGTGGGCATATATATATATATATATATATATATATATATATATATATATATATATATATATATTGGTTTCACAACCACGGCATTATCCTGTCCGTTAACGTGCCATTTAACTGATAAGAGCTCAATTAAATGATATATCACGAATAATATAAGTATTAAGCATAAAACAAACAACCCAGAATCAATAAAATGATATGAGATAACTAAATATATTTATATTTTTGGTGGCTTCATGGAGAAAAAAGAAATATGCGAGGGTCTAATAAAGAAAACAAATTGATTCATTTCAACAGGAGTGTTCTCTCAAGACAGGACTCTTCAATTCCCCGGGGTCAGATGATGTACCCACATACCTTTTCAGCTCAATTATTCTTTGCAAAAAATGTCTCCACTACAGCAAAAAGTGAAGAAGCCGTTATGACAACTAATTAAGAAGAGTGTACTAAAAAGAGGGTACTAAGAAGAGGGTACTAAAAAGAGGATACTAAGAAGAGGGTAGTAAGAAGAGGGTACTAAAAAGAGGGCCATAAAAAGAGGGTACTAAAAAGAGGGTACAAAAGAAGAGGGTACTAAAAAGAGGGCCCTAAAAAGAGGGTACTAAGAAGAGGGTACTAAAAAGTGGGTACTAAGAAGAGGGTACTAAAAAGAGGGCCCTAAATAGAGGGTACTAAGAAGAGGGTACTAAAAAGTGGGTAGTAAGAAGAGTGTACTAAGAAGAGGGTACTAAAAAGAGGGCCCTAAAAAGAGGGTACTAAGAAGAGGGTACTATAAAGAGGGTACTAAGAAGAGGGTACTAAAAAGAGGGCCCTAAAAAGAGGGTACTAAGAAGAGGGTACTAAATAGAGTGTACTAAGAAGAGGATGCTAAAAAGAGGGTGCTAAGAAGAGGGAACTAAGTAGAGCGTACTAAAAAGAGGGTGTAAAAAGAGGGTACTAAGAAGAGGGTACTAAAAAGAGGATAGTAAGAAGAGGGTACTAAGTAGAGGGTACTAAGAAGAGTGTACTAAGAAGAGGGTACTAAGAAGAGGGTACTAAAAAGCACGCAAAGTGCTATGTTGTTTTAATAGCAATACTATGAAACATTTATACATATGTCCACATCGAGGCTGATGTATTTAATCCAACGGTAAACACGGGAATACATGCAGAAGTGTGGAAATATTTCGCTACAAGATGAATACAGATGAGTTAATCCAACTTTACATCTGGATAAATACAGACGACTAGAGCAAACATTGTAGCTGGATAATTAGAGTCAAGCGAAGACAAACTTACAACTGAATAAATATCGATCAATGGAATCAACCTTGCAACCAGATAAATAAATAGGGTGTAGACAATGTCAGATTAGAATTCTGTATTAAGCTCGAGTCCAAATTGATGTCCCTAAATCATGACAGTAACAACATAGACTAATCCAATAATCTGATTTTATCCTCCTTAGCCGAAATACATGAGACACTTCCATGAATATCTTCATGAAAACCTCCCCACCCCAGAGCCACGTGGGACGAAAATTCTGCTTTGAAAAAAACTGATTCAAGAACTAAAAACAAAGAAAACTGGAATAAGAATACAATCAAAACCAAAGCAGAAGAATATGGTTTTGGTCTGAAAAATCAGTGCAAGTGAAAGTGCAACTCAGGGGCACAATAAGCGAAATATACTCACAAAATTAGAACATACACCAATATACATCTGAACATTACAAATTCTGTCTCCAAACATAGACAATAACTAACCTAATGATGAGGAAGCAAAGAAAAAAATTAAAAGGATTTTGAATAATAATAATAATAATAATAATAATAATAGTAATAATCGCCCAGACATCAGGATTAAGTCCACAAAAACAAAATCTGATTTCTTACTGACCTAGCAAACCCTGCAGAATGTAACGCATCTTTAAAGATCTTCAGAAAACAAAACAAAAAAAAACTATCAAAATACAAGGATATTGCAATAGAAATCTACAAATGGTGGCAAATGAGGACATCAATAATTCTAATTGTAGTTGGAGCCCTGGTATCACACATTACGATTAGCTTTATTTATATAAAATGTTTGTGATTATTTTTTTTTATTTTTTTTACAAAAATGATCAGTGGAAAATATGAAGCCTTTTATGAACTTAACTTGAAGGAAATGTGGATACAACAGAAATCCGAGACAATAATAATAATAATCGGATTGGTTGGAAAAGATTCCAGTAGACTCATGGAAAAGATTCCTAGAAGCCCATGCCTTAAAGAAATACAAAAATTCTTCTCACGAGTAGAGACCACACCTTACGAAGGGCTTTATCTATGTAATATATATATATGTGTGTGTGTGTGTGTGTGTGTGTGTGTGTGTGTGTGTGTGTGTGTGCTGATTTTTTTAATTCGTCAGTGGAAAATGTCATGATGCCATTTCTAACCTTAGGTCTCTGGGCGGGACGCGGAAAGAAATGTCTACACGCCAGAAATCAAAGGAAATAATAATAATAATAATAATAATAATAATAATAATAATAATAATCACCCAGACATCATTATCAAAGACCACAAAACCAGAATATGATTTTTTAATGACATAGCAGACGCTGCAGATTGTAACGTATCTTTAAAGATCTTCAAAAAACTATCCAAATACAAGGATATTGAAGTAGAAATCTACAAATTGTGGCAAATGAAGACATCAGTAATTCCATTTGTAGCTTGAACACTCGGATTGATTCCTGGTCGTCCATAACTAAAAGAAATACAAAAAATTGTACTCACAAGTAAATCATTCACATTACGAAGAGCTTTATCTATGTAAAATGTTTGTGAGCATAATTTCTTTTCTTTTTTTTTTTTTTTTTTTTTTTTTTTTTGCAAAAAATGATCGCTGGAAAAAATATCATGAAGCCATTTTAGAATTTAAGTTTCTGTTCGCAACAAATCCGAGACAACAACAACAACAACAACAACAACAACAATAATAATAATAATAATAAAGCATTCCCTTGACGTTGAGGCGGAAATTTTTAATATGGCGTACCCTCTCTTGGAATTTAAAAACATCTTTCTAAATTTAATGAAGGAAGTCTGGAATCAGCCGTCCATCTAAAAGAAAGTGAGGTGTACTGCGCATTAATGTATTGTAGAGAGTAAAAGGTGACCCCCAGGATCCACACCCATACAGAGATATCTCAATTGGATCCATTATGGTGAATATTGTATTAGATAAACTCTCACCATTCTAGGAAAATCAAATTCTCGTGACCCAAATTGGTTTTCGTTCTGAAAAGAGGTAATAACGACAACATATATGTCATCAAACAATTTCAGCAAATTGCTTGCTTTTCCAATAGGAAATTGTACACTTGTTATGTAGAATCACAGCTGTATTCAATGACATCAACAGAGGCTTATCATTATCATTCATTAGAAACTGAATCCAAATGAATGTCTAGAGATTTGACTAAAGAACTGTGCCGGTCTGCAAAGTCTTATATGTCAAGCGAGGACCTAAAATACTTCAACAATCCAAACATAATCTTAAGAAATGAAAAGGGAAGAAATGACAGACTCAATCTGTTTAGCTTCTTTGTAGACAAAATATACTCTACGCTTATACAAGTGCAGATGTAAAGAAATGGACACTGGTCACTTTAACATTCTATACCATATCCAAAATGAATCTGCAAACAGAAAATAGTTTCCCGATGTCAATCCACTGAGGAGGAGAAGACTATGCTGAGACATAAACATACATAATTGGAACAGGAATGATCTAGAACAAAATATCCGCATCCTCTACTAAGTATTCCAAGAATTAAGTCTCAAGATAAACCTTTCCCAAAACAGAAACGATGATCTGGAATTGGAATGAAATCAATGATGGCACCAGTCCTGAATCCACCCTAAAAATTCCGGATATGGAATTAGTAAATACTAAACATTTCAAATATCGCGGCGTATCGCGCGGTTATGACAAATTTAATATTAGCGATAAAGAAACTGAACGGACAATTTGGCAAGTTCAAGATGTTAAAAGGGTAGTTGCTGCTCACATACCCTATTCACCGAAGGGTAAAATGCCGAAAAAATAACTGTTGCCGACTACATGATGATTGCAGGAACAGGCATGAAACATACTTTTACTTGTGGTCACTCACTGTTCACCGGGAAGTTATTTATACACACACACACATATATATATATATATATATATATATATATATATATATATATATATATACTGTACTGTACTGATGCGGCATTCACCCTGGGCGGATTGAGCCGGCTTCTTCCTATTATGAGAAGAAGATTCTTGGGATAAATTACAGAAGTAGGGTACCCAGGCCTACTCGGATAACGTTCTTGCTTGCCGCGGGGTTCCCACAGACGCAGAGACAGGAACGACCAGAAGCCGCCGGTTACCGATGCAGACACTTCTTGGATTTTCACCAGAGCCCTTGTTAGCCGGCGTGTGTGTCAGACCTGTCCGCCTGGTACTGTAAGCCCCCCAAGTCCAACCCTTACCTCACAGTCGGTGGGGGGGTGTAAACGGTAGTGTCAGAGCTATGCCGCCCGGAACTAGGACGCAAGGGGTTACAGAAAATTTGGAGCAAGATCAGATAGGAGTGATAGAAGAAAGGATGAGGAGAAGGATAGTGGATAGATCAAGGCAACTGGAGATACAGAGGCCAGTGAGAGAGAGAGAGAGAGAGAGAGAGTACCGGGAACTCCTTCCTAAACAAGAAACAAGGCGAGAGCCTCTACTCATGTCCAAGAGAAGGGGGAGGAGTGTGGACCGGGCGGTAGGAAAGCCTACCTACTCCTATTACATGTAACACATACAACAACAACAAAAACAGAGGGAACGATGAGAGGGGGAGGTAATTTGCAAAGAGTCCTGCCCTGTGTGAGTATAATTTCGCTCCACCGAAAACTCACTCTAATCTTTTTTCGACTTTCCCCAATTCTCCACTTTTCCCTTTTTCTCCTTTTTTAATCCTCAAATATATATATATATATATATATATATATATATATATATATATATATATAGTTGTATGTTTAGGCAGCAATCCTTCCTTTATGCATGTTTCATTAAAAAACGACAGACAAGGTACTACGGTTAAGCTTTTATTTAATTTTCTTGTGTAAAAAGAAAAAGCCAACTCTTAACAATATTAACTACGAACAAAGCCACAATGTGCTAAACGTATTCGAAATTAAAAACATCCCTACCACACACTAAACATACACAGAACACACACTCAATTAAGCTGAAAAAATCGAATCATCCTTGATAATGGCTAAAGATATTTTTGAAAGCGCTCGGAAATATAAAACATTTGGACAGTTCTTGTCCAGAAAAAAAGCTCTTGTCAGGACACAAGAAAAATTAAATAAAAAGCTTAACCATAGTACCTTGTCTGTCGTTTTTAATGAAACATGCATAAAGGAAGGATTGCTGCCTAAATATACAACTATATATATATATATATATATATATATATATATATATATATATATATAACTATGAACGTGTGGAAAATTAAACAAGACTATATCAAAGATCCCATTTTGAAATGGAAAATATTAAAGAAATGCCACAATTATAAAGCAGGTAATAAATGTTGTCCTCTATGTATAGAGGAAAATTTAGCCATCGCTTTGTATAAAGGACCCAACAATTTGCTAAACCTAAAATCTGAAATCTTGAGTAAGTGTAGACATAAGAAACACTGGTTACTAGAATAGCTTTGGTTTTCTTCTTTCTCTCTTTTTTTTTTTTTGTTATTGAATAAATATGTATTAACCCCGCCCCCATTGTTGTTTTTTTTGTTTTTGTTTTTTTGGTCACATGGTCATGTTTTTATGTTGTAGGATATTTATATTCTGTTCTAATGTTACCTCTATGTCCGGCGTACCCTGACGATCCGCGTAGATAAAACCTAGGTATGTTTGCCTGGCTCTTTAGGTTCATAGTTAGATTTGGTCTACTTAGTGTATTGAGCACTTTGCTTAGTTATTTTTACTTTACTCGTGTCAGAGGTTTTTTTTCTTTGAACTCAGAGCTTGGATTCTGGTCGATTGTTTTCGCCTGAATTACATGTTCTTTGTTCTTTCTTTTTTTTATTCCTTATTTTCCCTTGGGTATTGGTTTGTTCATTTATAAGCCAAAACACCTAAGGTTTTTCCGGACGAGTATAATTACTTATATTTATAAGATTATTATTATTATTATTATTATTATTTATCTCTGTGACGTCGTCCCCTGGTCGCAGCGCCAACTGTGACGTCCTATCCTGGTCTACCACGGCACCAACTGTGAGGTCCTCGCCGCGGCGCCAGCTGTTCGCTCCTCGCTGCTCCGTTCGGGTGTCGCCGCTCCAAACGTGACGTCCGCCTGTCGCGTCAGTCGTGTTGTCTCGTCCTGTGACGACCAACTGGCTTGATATCGGTCGCGGCACCCAAATGTGACGTTCTAACCTTTTGGTGATTCGGGTGGGAATCTGTTAGATTTGATATCAGCCTCGTCGTTCCCAACACGCTTCCAACGCCTGGTTACCAAAGTAACTGCATTGATCTCCAGTCTGCCTACCCACGTTGTGAATTGATCTTAGGCAGACGAGATCAATGAGTAGTTGGGGCCGTAATGCAAATCGGGTTCAACGGGGGTGACACCACACAAATATGCATAAAAGAAAATAAAATGAAAACTCAAAAGATATCAAAGAAAAAGTTGTCTAGTTGTTCGATACATAGGACTGCGTCTATTTCCCGACCCGTTCTATGGATTGTGACACGTTGTTTTCCGTTAGGCGAGTTTTAATGCTTCAAGTTGTTTGCTCTTTAAGAAATTGGTTTTTCGGTGTGTCTTCGGACGAAAGTCGAAAAAAAACTTATTTTGGTGGTCTGGATCTAAGTCGCTCTTCAAAATAATTGTTCTTGGATTGAAGAGGAGTCCGGAATGTGCGTGAATCTTTCAAGTCAGCTATCTGCGAGGCGGAACCAACTTCCACTGCGAGCTTCGAACTCTCTGCTGCGACTCCACTCTGCTGAACTGAACTCAACTGATTTCTGCTTGCTGCGGCTTCGTTTATATGGACGCCGACCAAACCGGGGTGGGTTTGTCGGCGTCGGGGGTTCCTCGATAATTCTAAATACATATCCACCTCTTTTATTTCTGGTTAGGAATTTTCCACTACTTTCCATTTTTGGGAGCCTTTTCTTACTCCCACCTTCTCACCATACTTCAGAGGGGCGTGAGCTGCCCTCCCCACTTCGTAGCAGCTTCTCATACCTATCCTCTGGATGGGCGGCGACAGCCTCCTTCGTGCGTCACGTGATCACCACTCGACCAATGGTGTCTTAGTCGGGCGTGGACGAATCCGCGGCTTTGTTTCAGGGAAAAAAATATCTTGCTTAACTAAAAAAAAAAAAATTATCTTTTTTTTTCCTTTTCTTCCTCTTAATCGCAGTTATCATTTTCTCTAGCCGCAAACAGGATAATATGAACGACGGTGGTCATAACTCTTGTTCTACACCTGGGATTCGTCAGTCATCTTATCGCTAATTATCAGAATGGGTGGTCTTTTTAACACGGCCAGACGTCGCCCCGAAAAGAACATTTCTAAGTTCCCATTCATTTCCTTTCGGTACATATTTCTGATAACATAATTTTATTATCGCAGGCTAAAGATGTTCCGTCGAAAGAAATCGGTCAGTGGACACATCGTGTGCGGCTTTTGACACAATTTTTTCATATCTATCCAAAGCCCTTTAGTCCACCTGTTTTCCGTCACTTATCGAAATAACATTTTCATTTGGATTTTTCTTTGGCCAGCAGTTTGTTTATGCATCCCAGATAACACAGCCGTCGCCAAAACACACCCGATTCCTTTATCCACTCAGAATTTCCCTGTCATTGTAATGACACTCTTTCGCCATTTGTTACTTATCAAAATATCCTTTAACCATTGTCTCTTAGCCGTGGTGTTTCTGCTTATCATCCACGTTTTGGGTCTCGCCTCTCTTTTGCCTTCTTTTCTTTCTTTTCTTTTTCTGCCTCGGTAGATGGTGCCACATTATTATTATTATTATT
The DNA here is from genome assembly GCA_903632075.3 of Acanthosepion pharaonis. Classification (NCBI taxonomy): domain Eukaryota; kingdom Metazoa; phylum Mollusca; class Cephalopoda; order Sepiida; family Sepiidae; genus Acanthosepion; species Acanthosepion pharaonis. Next base: position 804,580 of record CAHIKZ030000491.1, read on the forward strand.
ATTATTTTCTTTGATTTTCTGACGTTTACACATTTCTTTCCGGGTCCCGCCCATGGACCTAAGGTTAGAAATGGCGTCATGACACTTTTCACTGAAAAAAAAAAAAAAAAAATTACATCGATAAAGCCCTTCCTAAAGTGTGGGCTGTACTTGTCAGAACAATTTTTTGTATCTCATATATATATATATATATATATATATATATATATATATATATATAGAGAGAGAGAGAGAGAGAGAGATAGGCATTTTATCTTCATTCAGATGTTTCAATGAATAATATAAGCATATTTTGTTGCCTTATTTTTATACTGATCCATTCCTGTTGTATATAACGGACCGCCTCATGTGACTAAGGCGGCATTAAACATTAATAATGGGTCAAAGAAATAGTGAATTCGAATAAATTATCATAAGATTATCATAAAAGTAAATTATATAGAGATTCTCATCTGTAAGATGAAACTGTATTCTTCGTTTAATTAGCGACAAAATAATTAAACGAAACAGATTTGACATCTATAATTTCACTGGTTATAGCTTCCCTAAGTCAATCTATGACTTAATAAAATTTGTATTTTTTCACCAAATTAGTGTCTGACTTCTTTTCTGTCAGTCAATGTTTTAATGGAAGTTAAGTTAAAAAAAAAAAAATTGCGCTAATGTTTGACGATGTTTTTTTTTTGTTTTTTCAATTAAAAGTGTTTAGATCTGTCAGCTTTTAAAAGAGTTAACCAAATTTATCATTTGCAAAAGAAAACAAGATAAAAGAATCTCAACTTGTTGCATCAGATTTTTTTTCTAAATCCAGTCTTACGACTTAAACGGATTTAGAAGAATTAAAATAAAGTAATATTATAGAATTTCGTATTCTTGACTAAAATTCCACCATCTTGAAAATATATCTTAGGCAAATTGGCATTTCTTATAAATCTCTATCTCTCGCTATCTTTCGCTATCTCTCTCTTTCTTTCTTTTTCCCTCTCTTTCTCTTTCTCTCTGCCTCTCTCATTGGTATTCTTGCTACTCCTAAAATTAATAAGATGGTAGACAAAATTTACTCACTACATCTCCTCTATAGTGATAACTTTGGACTCATCTCAGTATGATTTCTTTGGGAGTTGATGTTTATTTTAATTACTTTAAGATACGGAATAATCTTTAACTTTTTCTTTCTTAACATCTCAACGCGTCCTTTTTATATGTCAGTCTACTATTCAGTGATAGCTTTATCTTTTTAATTATTCATGATCTGTTCATGGTGGCCAGTGTCTGAGATTGGTTCCTGTGTGAACGAATTAAAAATCGGACCCGGTAAATGTTACACCTTAAATCAAGTCGTTAATACTTGTATCTATAAAATAACAACGTTAAACATAAAAAAAAATATTTATCTATCTATCTACAAAGGTCGATCAAAAAGAAACGTTGTTCTTCTTTAATTACAACAGATATACTAGTAAATACCAACAGAGTATAATACAAAAGTCTCAGGATTCTTTCTAAATTGTCTCTGAATGAGGGCTATGAAGACCCCGCTTCGAAGAAGTTGCTTCACTACTTTTCACTTTTTGTAAAACTGAGGTATAATTTGCCTCTTTTTACCTCACTATCATGCGAGAAACTACTTCCCGAGTGAGTACTTTCTAGCATTTAATCTACTAATAACCACCGCCGCATTTTAGGACAGTGGCTATTAATAGGTTATAGGTTACTTTATTCGATAGAGCTAGCTCGGATATTCATGGCTTTCAAATACCAACCATCAAGGTCGGAAGGTCATTGGGGTGGCATCCTGGGTCATTACATATTTGGTCAATGTACATGGTTGTTGGGCGATCAGCTCATATTGTTCCATAACTAGGTCCCCCGTGCAGTAGATCATTCGCAACTTCTTGTTTTGCTCGCCGGCGTTGTCCTGCAAAGCGCATTCTGCGTTCTCCTAAGATTGTAGAAATATCAGGGATGGATCAATAAAGCTGTGATTTAGTTGGATGTTATCCCCAACAGATGTTAAGTATAGCTCTCAGCATCTCAGCTTCTAACAAACTTAGACTAAAGAACTTTACTTAATTGTCCAGGCAGTGACAACATACATTAAAACAACATCTACAGTGACTCGAAAGAATACCCGTTTTTTTTGGAAGATCAGATTACCAGATTATATCTATTTTATCTTAGGCAGCCTTGACTTTAGCCATGCGAATTTTTAAAATCTTTTCAGTAGAATTTATTTTACTTCCGTGGTATCTAAAAGATTCGGCAAATTTTATTGATTCTCCTGAGACAGTTTGTATTGAGTCTTGCTGGTTGAAGCTTATGAATTCAGTTTTACGGACAGTGACATAGAGTCCAGTATCGTTAGCAGCAGTTTCTAGATGTTGTACGAGAAATGTGGCATTAGTAATGGAGTCTACAGTGATAGATAGGTCATCTCCATAGTCAATATCGATCACCTTTTTGGCAGGATATCGACTTGAGAGTCTGGGTGTAAAACCGAGATAATGATGTTAAATTATGTATTTGGCATTAACATCACGTTTGCAGAGCATAATACGCGTTGACATAGGTAGAAACCTATTAATAGAAGATATTTACAGACATAATTATTACTGGTTTTGTAGGACCCTATAATAACGCTATAATCACCCTATAATTTATATCTTTATTTATTTATAACATATTTTACCTATAATTCAATTTTTTTATTTGTACCGTATTTTACCTATAATTCATTTTTCATTTATTTATACCGTATTTTACCTATAATTCATTTTTTATTTATTTATACCGTATTTTACCTATAATTCATTTTTTATTTATTTATACCGTATTTTACCTATAATTCATTTTTCATTTATTTATACCGTATTTTACCTATAATTCATTTTTTTTTTTATTTATACCGTATTTTAACTATAATTCATTATTTATTTATTTATACTGTATTTTACCTATAATTCATTTTTATTTATTTATACCGTATTTTACCTATAATTTATTTCTTATTTATTTATACTGTATTTTACCTATAATTCATTCTTTTATTTATAACGTATTTTACCTATAATTCATTTTTTATACCGTATTTTACCTATAATTCATTTTTTATTTATTTATACCGTGTTTTACCTATAACTCATTTTTTTATTTATTTATACCATATTTTACGTATAATTCATATTTTCATTTATTTATACCGTATTTTACCTATAATTCATGATTTTTTTATTTATACCATATTTTTAGTGGGTTAATCTTTACATTGGGATGTTGCAATAGCATATCACTCATCTTCGATTGATTCCGAGCTCTGGGAAGCCTTGCTTTGAATTCAGGCACTGTGCTAACGTTGAGATTAAAACGAATTACGAATTCTGACTAATAGTTTTAAAATTAAATCGTAACAGGCTTTACTGTTCGACCGGCTCTCCTGTCTATTTTTGAGTAGGAGAGTTTTATAATTCTAAATTTATTTTACTCTTAATAAAATGTTTATTTTACAGTAGTCTGAATTGAAAAATAACAGAATGATACAAGCCACATGTGATATTTGATTGTTAGAGATGGACTTCTGACAACTCTGAAAATACTTTCTATTCGTAGCAATTCGTTTAAACATTAAACACTTTTTTTATATATTAGATGGGGGGAAAGATGAAGACATCAAGTGCTGAATCAACAAAGCCTGACACGATTTCAACACTCTGCGGTCATTCTGGAGATCAACAACCCTCTCACTTAACAAGAAGATCAGGATCTTCAACACCAACGTCAAGTCGGTCCTAATGTAAGACGGGTAACAAAGACCAACATCCAGAAACTTCAGACCAACTGTGGTACAGGAACAGACAAACGCCAATCAAGATTGACATCAAGAAACAGAAATGAGGATGGATTGGCCACACACTCCGCAACCCCTGTTTCTGGTGTCCACAAGATAAGCGGAAAATGGGTCGACCAAAACAGACTTGGCGCAGAAGTGCTGACGCAGAGGTGAAGGCAGCCGGCAACACACGGGCCGAGCTGAAGAGGATCGCCCGGAACCGCGTCCATTGGAGTGGTGTTGTTGCGGCCCTACCCTCTCGAAGGAATCAAAAGGCGAAATAAAAAATAATAAAAAATCATATTAGATAAATTCTCTACCATTGATTGCACCTTTTTCCTTTCTATTTCAGCGTCCAATTCAACAAGTTTTTTTTTTTTGTGATTCTGCATTGAATCATTTCAGATGAATATATCAGAATGCAAATTTATAAAAATGATATCTGTTTTTAAATCGCTACTCAGGAATAACGAATTGAGATAAAGAGAAAACAGAAGAAGCAAGAGTTAAAGGCGACAATCGAATGAAAGAAAGAGTTAAAGGCGACAATCGAATGAAAGAAAGAGTTAATGGCGACAATCGAATAAAAGAAAGAGTTAAAGGCGAGTGAAAGAAAAAAAGACAATCGAATGAAAGAAAAAGAAAGACAATCGTTAAAGGCGACAATCGAATGAAAGAAAGAGTTAAAGGCGACAATCGAATGAAAGAAAGAGTTAAAGGCGACAATCGAATGAGAGAAAGAGTTAAAGGTGCCAATCGAATGAAAGAAAGAGTTTAAGGCGACAATCGAATAAAAGAAAGAGTTAAAGGTGGCAATCGAGTGAAAGAAAAAGTTCAAGGCGACAATCGAATGAAAGAAAGAGTTAATGGCGACAATCGAATAAAAGAAAGAGTTAAAGGCGACAATCGAATAAAAGAAAGAGTTAAAGGCGACAATCGAATAAAAGAAAGAGTTAAAGGCGACAATCGAGTGAAAGAAAGAGTTAAAGGCGACAATCGAATGAAAGAAAGAGTTAAAGGCGATAATCGAGTGAAAGAAAAAGTTCATGGCGACAATCGAATGAAAGAAAGAGTTAAAGGCGGTAATCGAGTGAAAGAAAAAGTTAAAGGCGACAATCGAATAAAAGAAATATTTAAAGTCGACAATCGAATGAAAGAACGAATTAAAGCAGACAATTGAATGAAAGAAAAACGGCGACAATAAAAATAAATAAAGTCAATAAAGAAATAAATAAGAAAAGTGTTGGAAATAATAATAATAATAATAATAAGAAGAAGAAGAAGAAGAAGAAAGAAAGAAAGAAAGAAAGAAAGAAAGAAAAAAAAAATCGAGAAGACGCACCGAAGAGAAGCGAAAGACACAACTAGGAAAAAAACTGTGTCAGTCAAGAGAAAGTGAAATAGAGACAGAAATCGAAAGAGAAAAGAAAGGGAAAGAGAGAGAGAAAGGGGAAAAGAATTGAAAGTGAAAGAGAAATCGAAAGAGAAAAGAAAGTGAAAGAGAGAGAGAAAGTTAAAAAGAAATGAAAGTGAAAGAGAAAAAAAGTGAAAGAGAGAGAAAAAGTGAAAAAGAAATGAAAGTGAAAGAAAAAAGAAAGTGAAAGAGAGAGAGAAAGTGAAAAAGAAATGAAAGAGAACGTGAAAAAGAAATGAAAGTGAAAGAGAAAGTGAAAGAGACAAAAAAGTGTAATAACAAAGAAAAAAAGAGAAAGAGAAAATGGAAGTGGGAGGGTAGAGAAACCGAAAGAGAAAAGAAAATGAAAGAAAGAGAAAATGAAAGAGAGTGGGAATTTGAATGAGAAAGAGAGAGAGAGAGAGAGAGAGAGAGCGTACGTGAAAGGAAGAGAAAGTGAGAGAATAATAAGAGAAACAAAATTGTAAGAAAAAGACAATGAAGATAAAGTTTTGAATCCAGAGTGCAAAAAAAAAAACAGGAGAGAGAAAAAACGTCATAGCAACCAATGACGGGGGAGGGAGATAAAAGCAAAAAGCCGGAAACTTGTGGTGAATAAATGTTCTTCTTCTCTTCCTCTGAAATCTCCTGCCTCTGTGCATTTCCTGTGTATCCGAACTCTTTGTATTTTTTTTTTTTTTCACCCGCCATCCCTCCTTCCCTCACGTGACCCACAAGCAGACTTCCAAGTTTTCGCGCCATTTGCCGTTTCATCTCAACTCACTTTCATTCAAGGATAACAGTCGTCTTAACCGTATGGTTGTGCCTAATTGATTTGCATGCTTCTGGGGTCGTCAATATTGCTTTTCGGCATGTGTAGACAGAGTCTCCTTTGTTTTGCAATTAACCTTTCTCTCTTTGTCTTAGGTTTAGAAATATTCTTTAGCATCCATTTTTTTTTCTTTTTTCATATATTTTTCTTTCTATTTTTTTTTTTTTCCTACCATTTTTTAAATGAGGACGAAAGAGACCACCGGAAGTGAATGCGATGAATTTGGTGACGTCACACTGCTTTTGGCGTGGAATAAGAAAGAAAAAATGTAACCGCATCGGGCAGAAAAGTGACGTCATATTGCATGACGTCATATCTAATAATTGATTCCGGAAGCTGAAATGCAATAATTTTACACTGTGTCAATATGTATGTATGCGTATTTTTGTGTGTGTGCGTGTGGTATATGATGTTTATACATAAATAAATTTTCATGTTGCTAGAGAAGATTTTGTTAGTATTTTTGGTGTATGAGTTTCAATATATATATATATATATATATATATATATATATATATATATATATATGTAGTTTGTATCAAAAATACTTTTACAAACTTTGTGAGCGAGTTCCTCACACCAAAACAAGGACAAAAGTCCGTACAAACATATGTCTGCAAATTCTTCGTTTTTGAATTATTAAGTTTAAAGAATGTTTACGGTAGATGGTGCTATATAAACTAGGTTACATTTGTCAGTCGTGTACATTTATGCCTAGTCTGCCTACCGCGTTTAACTCAGAAGTGTTCAGTTTAGCAATGGCAGGATATTCACTCCGTGAGCAGGTAAATATGATTATTACATACGGCAAATCATTCCCTCTGTTTACAAAGGGAAGGCCCACGGGATCTGATATACAAGGACTCTAAAACGTTGAGGTGAAATGTGGAGTGGGACCTAGATAAAATCAAAAAAACGGTCCACACTAAAATCAAACACGCATTTTCTGCTATTTATAACATGCTCTGCAATAGCAGAATCAGAAGTATTGGTTAGTTGGCTTTTCCTGGCATCCGGATTCAAACATCCTGGGGAGGTAAGTGTAGTTTTATTCTCACATCCAAACTTTGGGATGTCCTCCCTATGTAGTCGAGTCCACAACTACACTTATATTTATAAATCACGGAATTAACATGATTTGGGGGCGACGTCCTTACGAATGGAAGAGAAAACAGGACGGTAACAAATACTACTCGAACATTAACCGAAAAATAACAGCTATTAATCACACGCGAAATTCGTCTAGATAAAGTCTCACCCTCTGTACCAATATAGGGAAGACGCAAATAAACTGAACATTTTTCAACAAAATGCGGCTTAACCCTATAAAATCTATTGATGGCCTCATGGATAACGGAGTCCAAAACACACACACGCACACACACATATATATATATAGGCTGATCACACTTAAGAAGTGTAAAACAAAAGCACCATCCAATCTTGATCCTCATTTATCGTTCACGATAGGAAAGTCCACCATACCTATATATATATATATATATATATGTGTGTGTGTGTGTGTGTGTGTGTGTGTGTGTGTGTGTGTGTGTTTGGTATTTCATTTGGTATTTCAATGACAAAGGCGTCAATGTCTATTTCTAACCAAAACGGACCCAAAATATTTTGGAGCGCCACTTTGTTACAGAGTCTAGTCATCTTGACATTATCCTGCGACAGGCAAACGATTTGAAAACATTGGAATAAAGCCGAAAAGAAAGTGAAAAATTTCAATATTTCAGTTATTATCTGCTAATAAAATAGCAACAAGTGGCTGTTATATACATTATCAATGATGACGACTAAGGCATGTATGATCCATTACTGATATCTTCTTTCTCAAATTACATACAGACTGAAATTGGAGCGTGAATTCTTGTGACCCGACCAATTTGTTGTCTTGTTCAGCTAGACCGTTTTTTTTTTTTCTCTTGGCTTTCGGCTTTTCTTTTATTACACACAACCACAATTTATTTTCTGTTTTTTTTTCTCTCTTCTTCACAAATCGTTTTACTGATTTCAGATCTGAAGAGCAACTTCTGCCCTGTTGTGAATTTAACCTTTTTTTTTCCTTCTCCTCCTTTCTTTACTGTCTTGTATTGTAGTTGAACTTCTGTAGGGGCCAATTTTCACGCGGGAATAACACACGTGAATTAACACGCTCGCCCCTCACCCAGCAGCTACAGGAAACTATTACGCTACACACACTGAGAAGGAGGGTACACACAAATAATGTGGCAAATACAACTTTCATGGTAAAGAAAGGCAATTCAAGACACAAATTTGTTGGCGAATACACACATACACACGGATATATGTATATTCTGAAATGTGTGTATTTGCATATGTGTAAATAATTTCAATGGTGCAGATTTTAGTAGATTCATTTTGTACTAATGTTTCTTTATCGCTTAAAATATAAAGTTGTATTCTTTCGTTTTAAATGGATGATCTATTTCTAAGTTCAAAAGGCTTCAGAATTATGTGGTCTGTGTGCATTTTATATAGACAGCCACGTCTCTTCATTGTGTTGTATTTGTTAACAGCCTACTTTCTGAACAGATAGGAATAAGTTCCATTCTCACTGCGTATTGCTTATTGGTCGCTTTATAAAAAAAATAAGTTAATGGTCCGAGGACATAGCTAAGCATAAGCAAATAACCACATGCATATATAAATGGAATAACACTGACATCTCATTTTAAGAGATATATTTACCAAAATTACAGAAAAATATCTTGAAATACTATTTCCAATATTCTGGCAGAGTGAATTGCGTCATGGGGCTCTTTTCCTTACAGCTGAGCCGACTATAGTGTGCAGTTGATAATATAAAAAACAAAGAGTCTGTGCGAAATTAAAAATATAAAATGGCGGTAATTTATACTGTATCGCACATAGTGTATATATATATATATATATATATATATATAAATATATAATATATATATATGCCCAAATATAGATTGTATACGGAATAAATTCAATAACCAACAAAAATATAAAAATGCTCAATACAGAGTAAGCAAATATAATTATTTATTCGAAAATTATAACATAGTTATAAAATCACGAAAATACATTTTGTTTATATATATATATATAGATTATATATATATATATATATATATATATATATATATATATATATATATATATATATATTGCGTATTTGCAGCAATCCTACATTTTATATATGTTTCATTAAAGACGACAGAAAAGGTACTACGGCTTTTATTTAAATGAAAGTGTTTTCTTTTCTGGACAGAGTGAATAGAAACTGTCCAAATGTTCTCTAATACTTTTTTTAGCCATTATCAAGAATGATTTTATTTTTTTTTAAAAGGTTGTGTGCATGTTTCTAGAGTTATAGGGATGTTTTATTTTCCGAACAAATTTATTGTGTCCGCGTTATTTATTCGAGAAAATTATAACATTTTTAAATTTTATACTGATTTTCTTACCTAAAAAATGTTTTTCACTATTAATGTTAACTCAAAGTAAAATGAATTGCCTGCATGTAAAATATTTTGATTTATATTTATTTATTTTTTCAATTTATTTTTTTTTTTTTTTTTATTTTTATTTTTATTTTTTTTTTTTTTTTTTGATATTTTCAAAATCGGGTCTGATATACCCATGTAACTTTAATTGATGTTTAGTGTTCTAGGGTAAATGTTGGTTTTTTCTTTTTTATTATTAAGGCTTCCATTATTTTTTCTTTTTACATTTGAGGTAATTATATTTATATTTTATACTAATATGTATCGGATGGACTCTATAAGTTTGTGTGTCTGTTTAAATAGATTCTAATAGAGCTGTGGTCAAATAATAGGCGTCTATATATATATATATATATATATATATATATATATATATATATATATATATACATTATTTAAATTAGTCGGACAAAGATGAGACAAAGTCCTAACATTTATATATGTTTCATTGAAAGGCCGAAATGTAATAAATATGGACAAAGATGAGGACAATAGTCCGAATAATGTATTAATGCTTTTTATTCAGAAATATTACTTATAATTTGTCCGAATAATGTAAATAATGTACATAACCTCATCCCAGAAATATAGACAGATACTGTAATTTTAGTCCGAATAATATAAATAATTTCATGGACATCTCAGAAATATAGACAGATACTGAAAGGTCGAAACGTTGTAATAAATATGGCGACAAAGATGAGGACAATAGTCCGAATAATGTATATAATGTACATATTACCTCATCTCAGCTATACAGATTGAAAGGCCGAAATTATCAAGAATGATTTTATTTTAGACAGATACTTTTTAAATTGGGGTATGTAGGTTGTAAATGTGCATGTTTCAGAAATATAGACAGTTATAGGGATGTTTATGGCGACAAAGATTTCCGAATAATGTAAATAATGTACATAACCTCACAGTTTACTGAAACGAAATTGTGTCCAAAGATAAGGTTCGAATAATGTAAATAATGTTATCTCAGAAATATAACAGATACTGAAAGGCCGAAAGAATAAATATGGCGACCATGAGGACAATAGTCCGAATAATGTAAATAGTTTCGTCATCTCAGAAATATAGACAGATACTGAAAGGCCGAAACGTTGTAATTATGGCGACAAAGATGAGGACTATCCGAATTTTTAATTTACATTACCTCATTTTCTTACCTAAATAATAATAAATTTTACAGTTCCTCATCTCAGAAATATTAACTCAAAGTACAAAGTTTGAATTGCCTGACAATAGTCCGAAAATAAATTTCAAATAAAGATTTATATTTATTTGTAATAAATATGGCAACAAAGATTTTTTTTATTTATCTTTTTGAAAGGAAGAAACGTTGTAATAAATATGGCGACAAAGATTTTTTAAATTTTTATTTTATTTTATTTTTATTTTTTTTGATATAGTTTTCAAAATCTCAGAAAATAGAGATACCATAAGGCCGAAACGTTGTAATAAATATGGCGACAAAGATGAGGACAATAGTCGAATAATGTAAATAATGTGTCAGAAAACAGATATTGATGAAACGTTTTAGTGTTCTAGACCTCATCTGTTGAAAAATGAACAAAGATACTAAAAGGAATAATGTAATAATGAAACGTTGTAATAAATATGGCGACAAAGATTAGGTTTTTTCAGAAATATAGACAGATTTTTTTAAATATGGCGACAAAGATGAGGACAATAGTCCGAATAATTAAATAATTTTTACCTCATCTCAGAAATATTGAAAGGCCGAAACGTTGTGGATGAGGTTAGTTATAAATTTATATTTTATACGAAACGTTGTATAAATATCGACAAAGATGAGGACAATCTGAATAATGTAAATAATGTACATAATACCTCATCTCGGAAATATAGACAGATGTGTCTGTAATAAATTTGAAGAAATAGAATAATATAAATTCATATAACCTCATCTCAAATATAGACAGATACTGTGAAACGTTGTAATAAATATGGCGACAAAGATGAGGACAATAGTCCGAATAATGTATATAATGTACATATTACCTCATCTCAGAAATATAGGATGAAAGGCCGAAACGTTGTAATAAATATGGCGACAAAGATAAGGACAATAGTCCGAATAATGTAAATAATGTATATTACCTCATTTATAGAAATTCGAAACGTTTTGATCAAAGATAAGGACAATTCCTTTAATGTACATATTACCTCATCTCAGAAATATAGACAGATACTGAAAGGCCGAAACGTTGTAATAAATATGGCGACAAAGATGAGGACAATAGTCCGAATAATGTAAATAATGTACATATTACCTCATCTCAGAAATATAGACAGATATTGAAAGGCCGAAACGTTGTAATAAAAGACAAAGATGAGGACAATAGTCCGAATAATGTAAATAATGTACATAATACCTCATCTCAGAAATACAGATACGGAAAGGCCGAAACGTTGTAATAAATATGGCGACAAAGATGAGGACAATAGTCCGAATAATGTAAATAAAATCATCTCAGAAATATAGACAGAAAGAAATGCGGGAAAGGTAATAAACATGGCGACAAAGATGAGGACAATAGTCCGAATAATAAATAATGTACATTACCTCATCTCAGAAATATAGACAGATACGGAAAGGCCGAAACGTTGTAATAAATATGGCGACAGAGATGAGGACAATAGTCCGAATAATGTAAATAATGTACATAATACCTCATCTCAGAAATATAGACAGATACTAAAAGGCCGAAACGTTGTAATAAATATGGCGACAAAGATGAGGACAATAGTCCGAATAATGTAAAATAAATACATAATACCTCATCTCAGAAATATAGACAGATACTAAAAAGGCCGAAACGTTGTAATAAATATGGCGACAAAGATGAGGACAATAGTCCGAATAATATAAATAATGAAACCTCATCTCAGAAATATAGACAGATACTGAAAGGCCGAAACGTTGTAATAAATATGGCGACAAAGATGAGGACAATAGTCCGAATAATGTAAATAATGTACATATTACCTCATCTCAGAAATATAGACAGATACTGAAAGGCCGAAACGTTGTAATAAATATGGCGACAAAGATAAGGACAATAGTCCGAATAATGTAAATAATGTACATATTACCTCATCTCAGAAATATAGACAGATAATAATAAATATGGCGACAAAAGATGAGGGACGAATAAGTCATCTCAGAAATATAGACAGATACTGAAAGGCCGAAACGTTGTAATAAATATGGCGACAAAGATGAGGACAATAGTCCGAACAATGTAAATAATGTACATAATACCTCATCTCAGAAATATAGACAGATACTGAAAGGCCGAAACGTTGTAATAAATATGGCGACAAAGATGAGGACAATAGTCCGAATAATGTAAATAATGTACATAATACCTCTCATCTCAGAAATATAGACAGATACGGAAAGGCCGAAACGTTATAATAAGTATGGCAACAAAGATGAGGACAATAGTCCGAATAATGTAAATAGCGTACATAATACCCCATCTCAGAAATATAGACAGATACTAAAAGTCCGAAACGTTGTAATAAATATGGCGACAAAGATGAGAACAATAGTCCGAATAATGTAAATAATGTACATAATACCTCATCTCAGAAATATAGACAGATACGGAAAGGCCGAAACGTTGTAATAAATATGGCGACAAAGATGAGGACAATAGTCCGAATAATGTAAATAATGTACATAATACCTCATCTCAGAAATATAGACAGATACTGAAAGGCCGAAACGTTGTAATAAATATGGCGACAAAGATGAGGACAATAGTCCGAATAATGTAAATAATGTCATAATACCTCATCTCAGAAATATAGACAGATACGGAAAGGCCGAAACGTTGTAATAAATATGGCGACAAAGATGAGGACAATAGTCCGAATAATGTAAATAATGTACATAATACCTCATCTCAGAAATATAGACAGATACGGAAAGGCCGAAACGTTGTAATAAATATGGCGACAAAGATGAGGACAAAGTCCGAATTGTAAATAATACATAAAATCTCAGAAATATAGACAGATACTGAAAGGCCGAAACGTTGTAATAAATATGGCGACAAAGATGAGGACAATAGTCCGAATAATATAAATAATGTGCATTTGAACTCATTGATAATGTTGTAATTTTGATTTTGTTGCTGTGTTGTTATTTTTGACGATAAGGTTAGCCGTTTTAAATTTTTTGTAGTAGATAATTAAATTGATTTTCTTTGTTCGTGTCAATTGGGGTTGTGTATTTCTTTATGATATTTCTAAGTGAAGATTCATCTTGCTGGTAGGTAATGTGCGTTTGGTTTATATTATTTTTTACTGTGTATTCACTATCATTGTTATTTACTTTGGGGGAGAAATAGTCTAATTTGCTGGTCTTTTAGGTGGTTAGGGAAGCCATTTTTAATTAGTGTCTGTTTTACATTACTGAGTTCTTTAAGGAAGTGTAGTCGAGAGGATGAATTCTGGTGTGCACTTTTTAGAAAGTTTTTATCACTGTTATTTTGTATCTGTATAAAGTTAAGGTGGCAAGAGTTTCTGCTCATGGGGGTTTTTTTTAATACAAGGAGGTGATAAAATTTTTCTTACCTATTTATTTATTTCCACTATCGATTGGGAGTTGGGAAATGCAAAGTCGGTCTTTGTTTTCCGGCTAACTTGGAGCATGTGCATGTAAATTTTGGTGCAAATCCGTCGAAAATTGCGGCCGTGCATTCGTTACACACACACACACACTGCCGTTTATATATAGAGATACATTCCAACTACTTTTAGAAAATTTACAATCTTGGATTTTATTTTCGTAAAATAATTTTTTTTAAATTACTCACTTCGCACTATTCTATATTCTGAGTTTCATTCTCCATTTTTTTTTCAAAGAATGTATAGCTGTTTTGTATTACCGGTATTTTTTTTTAGTATTGCTGATAATAGTTTTTCCTTCAAAAATATTTCTTGTAATAATTTTTTATTACAAAGTATTTCTGGAATTAAAACCTGTTTACAAGTTTGGGTGTTAACTATTTGCCCATAGCTGGGACCCTAACAGGTGCTACCGCCCCAGGTCAGGGTGTACCTGGGAACACAAGGAATTAAGAGGTAGTTCCACGCTCCTCAAAACCTCCTGATCAGAGGCCTTGCTGCTGGACGTAGTTTATCGTCATACCCTGGACGGTTCTTCATTGTTTAAATGTATCGTCGTACTTTTAAAACCAGCATTAAAGATTTTGTTGAGTTTAGCCTTTTTATTAAAAGAGAGTATGAATGTAACGGGTTGTGTAGTGGTTATCAATATGGACAGTGTAATCTCGAGTTGTTTTCAGCTTATTAATGTTCTTGAGAAAGGCACGAATCCATTTGTCCCCTTCCCCACTTACTGATTATCTATAAAAACAGATTAGTTGTATATTTAGGCAGCAATCCTTCCTTTATGCATGTTTCATTAAAAACGACAGACAAGGTACTACGGTTAAGCTTTTTATTTAATTTTTCTTGTGTTCGAACAAGAGCTTTCTTTTCTGGACAAAGGGTGTGTAAGAACTGCCCAAATGTTTTATATTTCCGAGCGCTTTCGGCTATACCTTTAGCCATTATCAAGGATGATTCGATTTTTCAGTTTGATTTGAGTGTGTGCGTTCTGTGTATGTCTTAGTGTGTGGTAGGGATGTTTTTAATTTCCGAATACGTTTAGCACATTGTGGCTTTGTTCGTAGTTAATATTGTTAAGAGTTGGCTTTTTCTTTTTTATTATTAAAGCTTCCATTATTTTTAGTCTTTTTTCGCAGGTGGATGCAGTAAATATATTTGTTTTTTCTACTAGTATGTTCCTAATGGAGTCG
>CAHIKZ030000491.1:822500-840000 GCA_903632075.3 Acanthosepion pharaonis
ATATATATACACACACACATATATACACACACACACACATATATACACACACACACACACACACACACATATATATATATATACACACACACAAAATATATATATATATATATATATATATATATATATATATATATATATATTACTAGAGGCATAACAAATGTTGGAAAAATTTTACGTTCGCACCCGCAAAAAAATTTATGTCAAAAGGACTGTTGAAATTTTGATTGTTTTAAAAATTATTTTTAGAAATTTTATAAAGTTAAACATGTCAAACAGGATTTATGCATTATCTTTTTCTGAAGAATTGAAAAAAAAAAAAAGCTTTTAAACATTAATTTTATTTGTCTATATTTTTGAGATGAGATATTGTAATTATTTGCACCATTTACTTTGTTTGTTGAACACTCCGGCCTTCCTCAGGTGATTGAAATTTCGAACTGAAATCTTCGGCCACCGGGGTAGACTGAAGAAGGCCGGAGCGTACAACGTTTGAAACGTCGTGAATATTGCAACAAAGCTGAGGACAATGTCTGAGCAATGTAAATAGTATAAGTAATTATTATTGTAATTAAACAAATAAATAGAGTTTAACATTTTTACTGTTCATTGTCGACATAAAATATCCAGATGTTTGCAAACTATTTTTAGTTAATTTAAGCTGCAAGACTAAATAAAAGAAATACCCCAAAAATGTATATTTTTCATTTATATTTACATGTGCTCATAGTTTTTTGTTTATTTGAATGATTCTATTCAGAAATATTTTTAAACATTTTTGAATACAAATGTTTGTTTCCATAATTATTTTTTTATTAAATAATAAATAAGAAATGTCGCTTTATAGAAGGTTGGCATATATCTATATTAAATATAAAATGTAAAAAAATAACAACCTAATAACATAAACAGCGTTAATTCTTTCTTGTCAATTCTCGGGGGAAAATAGAACGAATAAAAACCAAGTTTAATATGTCTGAGTTTCATTAAACTTCTAAAAAATAACTTTTTAGATAAATAAAAATTGCTGAGGGTGGGTAACAGTAATAGAGGGTGTCAAGAGAAAAACTGTCCTTTTGACACACCCTTTTTGCGGGTACGTTTGTCATGTGCCATGCGTGCTACACGTGTAGGCGATCATGTATCTTTCGATACATGACTGACGTGGTAGATTTTTTTACCGCAGTAGGTTACCATTTCTTTCTGCGGTAGACCAGTTGCCATCCAAGGCTATACAACCCAGTCTGTTCCATTATTTACCCATAGCTGTGTGGAAGAAGAAAAAGATTCAAACCTTTCCCAAAGGTATTAGCACGTTAAATGAAAGTAATGGATTCGACTGAAGTTCGAACTCGGCTCTCCGATTCCTCAATCGCTATCCATTACACCACCGTGCCTCCTTACGTTTGTTAAAATTTGCTTAAATGTTTCTAGATACAAAACGGCTTATCTCTTGAGCAATCACATAAATTCGAAGTCCTGGTCATTGTTAAATGCAGCACGACATTGGCTCAGATATTTTTATGCTGTGAGCTGTTAAATGTTTATCAGCCCGCGCAAGAAGGTGCTCGAGAAAAAAAAAACTATGTTTGCTCATTCTGGGAAGTGTTTTCCACCAAGATCATTTCAGAATCTCTTGAAAATAACGATATGTCTGATACTCACAGGTCGGATAGAGGGAAAGAAAGACAAGGAAAAACAACGCGTGACATGCCTAGCGCCCTTAAGCAAGTGGATGACAGAAAAAAGTTTGGGTGATTAGCAAAAGAACGAAACATATTGAGAATGACAAGGGATAGAAGGAAGTGGAGAACCATGATCGCCTACGTCCTGAAGAAACACGGCACATAAAAGAAGAAGACTAAGATATGTACAGTTTCATATATATTCATATTTCAGTTAGAAATAGGCATAATTTAAAGTTAAATTTTAACTATATTTTGCTTCGCGAAAACCAATATTTCAGTGAACATTGAAGTCAACACTCAGAGGCGACATGCTGTTTCATGCTGGACGCGATCGTCGCCTGTCGCCTCTAAGTGTTGACTTCAATATTCACTTTTATATTTATATTTACATACGCTCTATCACTGATATTGAGCACTTTCTTCAATAAATATATCACACCTTAAAACTATTAATTTATTAAAGGTAACTTCATTCCCAAGTTTAAAAGATGCTTTATTTAATAAGATATTTTTTTATCTTATATGGGTTTTGCAAATATGAAGTCTGTTTGCAATTAATATTTTATGATATGCGAGCATTACCAACTATTATGGTAAATAATACTCACGTCTTATAAAACATGATTTTAATAATTAATCTAACAAGAATTCAGGGCTGAATATACGAACATTGCAAACAAAACTTTCTCTTTAGTTTCCGGTGTCGCCTTTTCTCTCTCGGAATCGACAAAATGATGTCAGTTTTTATTCATTATTTTATCTACATATAACAAATAATATTCGAGTTTTCTTCCTGAGTATGATCAGAGAATGGTCGAAAGCTCTAGAACCGACGATAAAAAAAATGGATATTTTCTGCAAAACTATTTTTTCATTATCACGAACACAAGATAAATTTATTCTTAGTCTAAAAATTATTCCTTGACGTATTTAATAATACTTCTAAATAAAAAATATACGACTACTCACGCAGACACACACACACACACACACACACAGATATATATATATATATATATATATATATATATATATATATATATATATATATATATATATATATCCGAATGCAATGAGAACGAATATAATATATAAATTCTAACGTTCACCACAACATTAACTCAAAAGATGGCTCAATACCGATATGCACTGAAACGAAGTTGCATCTTTGTCGTGAGTAAATTGTTTTGTCTGAAAATATATTAATAAATAAATAATATATATATATATATATATATATATATATATATAATTTTTTGTAATCCTTATGGATAATGACAAAGAGGAGATAGATCCAGAGAGAGCTGAATGTAAGAACAGAGCAAATGATAATTAATTAAAAGACCGGAGATTTTTAAAAATCCATGGTAATATTTTGTTTCATGAAACCAATATTTCGGTTTCCTTCATCAGACCTAAAATTTCAACTATATATATATATATATATATATATATATATATATATATATATATATATATAGTGAACATTGGATGTATAGGTGCATTGACTTGTATGCCTGTATTGCTTAGCTTAAAATCTTTCCGTTTCAGCCTGTACCATTCGAAGAATATTTTGTCCAACAAGATAAAAATAATTCTCTGCATTTATCTTTAGCCACCACCAACTTTCAACTTCTAATTTTATTGCCTACAATACTAGACTCAAATATTACTCTGATTCCCACTATTGTTTTCTAAGTGTATAGGTTACCATCACGTAAATCCAATATAGCTCTAAATTCATCAAAATTACAGTTGAGAAATTCGTTTTTATTTACTTCTTTGCTTAACTTTCATAGTTCTCTTTTTGATGTTTACTTTAAGGTAGCATTTTCATTGTTTTCATGTCTTTAACCAATATTATTAATATTTTGAATTTTTTCTCTTAACATTCATAATGCCAAATGCCAATCTTTTTCATATCTTTTACTAGTCAATTTACTCTTCTTATTTATTATTTTCATTTTTATTATATCTTTGTTATAGTGGATAACACCTATTCTATTGTTAATAGATTCTCCCATCAATAATAAGTAGGAGTAGTAGCAGTCGCTCAGAGAGTCAGTGAGTGATTTGGTCAGTCAGTCGATGTCGGACGACCGGCTGATCGGTTGAACTCTCTGCCTTCGGAAGGAGGCTACGCCGAAGGGCCGAGTCTCTTTCGGGGAAGTAAACCGACCCTGAACCCGTTTATATGGGTTCAAAGGGTATATTTTTGGCCGAGTCCACGGGCTTGGATATCCCACGTTAAAAAGGCCTTGTGCCACATGACGCCCTCGTGGGCGGGGTGACTGAATATCGTCAGTCGATGCTGGACGACCGTTAGTCGGATACTAAAGTATCAGCCACCACAACTAGATTTCTTTGTGTCATTACCTATTATATTAAGTTCCTAATGTTTTGTACGTCGGACCTATTTTAGGACCGACTTAGTACAAATACAAGCCTCCACTGTGAAACCACTCTACAACAACCTCTTTTTGTGTCATTCTTAAAACCAGATTTTTTTCCTTGATCTTATTTTACCAATGGTTTCAATTTCTGTTCAACTTTTTTCATAATTTTCAATGTTAAGTTCCTATAATTCAGTAACTGTACAATAGATTATTTCTCTTAAGTTTATATCTTATAGCAAACATCAATTTTTCATATCTGAAAATAATAAATATCAGTAACTATCTTATTATATATATGTAAAATATATATATATATATATATATATATATATATATATATATATATATATATATGAAATTTTTTATATATATCATTTTTTATTATACATGTGCAGTACTTTTTGGAAAATGCTCAATATTAGTGATAGAGCTAACATATTTAGTTGGATTGATGTAAGTTTGTGACCCTGGGTTTCACGCTATTTGCGATCGTCAGATTTATTTATTATATTATGAACAATGATTGAGTTGCATAATAAAATTTAACAACATCAAATATTATAAAAGTTTTTGATAAAAACAGATATTATATATTAATAGATTATTTCTCTAAGTTTATATCTTATAACAAACGGCAGTCTTTTCATATCTGAAAATAATAAATCACTAATCTGTAAGTGTATTATATTTGGAATGGCTGGATGCCACAAATTTGGTACCTTCAAAATTTGGCAAGGTGGGAAGTAATCATAATTGCAGAACGTAAAGTTTCATTGTCTTGCATGTTATGATGCTTAAAGTGCTCAGCTTAAAGTGCTTTCTTTGCAGCATGTGCCATTTTAAGAACATTTTGTCCAAGAATATAGAATAATTCCCTGCATGTTTAGATACCATCATGGACTTCTAATTTTATTGCCTCCAATACTAGACTCAAAATATCACTCTATCTCCATTTGTTGTTTGACTAAATCTTATTTTCAAATTCCAAAGAAAAGATTCATTTCATCAGGTCCATCCAGTATAGTTTTATAGTCACCACTTTCTATGTGTGATGTTTACTTAAAGATGATAGCTTGATTACTTTCATGTGTTTAGACAACATTCTAAATATTCTGTACATTTTCTTTCTTTTTATATCCACAAAGCTATAAATATTTTGCGCATATTTGGGTAGCAATTCTTTATGCAGGTTTGGTGCGTCAGTTCTTTTTTTGTCATTTTATTAAAATTGTTTTCTACGGTCCGGGACATTTTCAGGTTTCCGGAGAGAATTTGACCATTATTTATTTAAAATTTTCTAAGCGATATCAGCTTTCATAAGTCTTTATCAATATATACTGATATTTTTGTACACATACATGTATCATTGTTTTCGTTGTTAGTTCTCGAAGGTGGTGTCTTTTATATATATATATATATATGTGTGTGTGTG
The DNA here is from genome assembly GCA_903632075.3 of Acanthosepion pharaonis. Taxonomy (NCBI): domain Eukaryota; kingdom Metazoa; phylum Mollusca; class Cephalopoda; order Sepiida; family Sepiidae; genus Acanthosepion; species Acanthosepion pharaonis. Next base: position 828,017 of record CAHIKZ030000491.1, read on the forward strand.
TGTGTGTGTGTGTGTGTGTGTGTGTGTGTGTGAGAGAGAAAGAGAGAGAGGGAGAAAGAAAGAGAGTGTCTGTGTGTGTGTGCAGAAAGGGAGAGAGAGGGAGAAAGAAAGAGAGTGTGCGGAAGAGAGGGCAAAAGAAAGAGAGAGTGTGTGTGTTTTTGTGTGAGCGCGTGTGTGAGAGAGAGGGAGAGAGAGGGGGAAAGAATGAGAGATAGACAGTGTGTGTGTGTGTGTGTGAGAGAGAGGGGGAAAGACAGAGAGACAGTGGGTGTCTGTGTGTGTGAGAGGGAGAAAGAAAGAGAGAGAGAGAGGGTGTGTGTGTGTGTGTGTGTGTGTGTGCGTGTGTGTGTGTGTACAGAAAGAGAGAGCAAGAGAAGCATTGTGTCTGTTTAAATTCATAATGAGAATGTGTGGTATTCGTGGAGGCATGCCTTGAGGTTAAATTTCTAATTTCCACGATTTCAAATCCTTTATAAAGCGAAACTAAAATATTTTTTTCTTGACAATTTCACGGAAATAAATTAGAAATGAGATGATCTTACTTTTTTACTTATTACTAACCCCCTTGGCGTTTGTTAGTCTTTTCCCGAAACCGTTTATAAAACAATTCATTGAAACATTGTCTGCAATCGAAAAGAAAATCAGAAAAATCGTTCTTTGAAAATTCGATTGGATGGAATTGGATTTCATCGCTTAAAAAAATGAAACCACTTAACAATTCGACGGCACACACACGGATATGAACACACAGATGTTTAAATACACAGCCACACGAACACAAATATTAATTTATATCAGAAATCATTTAGTGTAATCGATAATATACCAAGAGATTATCGTGACAACATATAATTCTACTTTCGAAATCATAAGTGAGTTTAGTGTTGATATCAGAATGTAAAGTTGGATAGTCTGATATGTAGATATGAACCGTGTACGTACATTCATAAGATAGATAGATAGAAAGATAGATAGATAGATATGAACAGGCTGATTATAGATAGATAGATAGATATGAACAGGCTGATTAGATAGATAGATAGATAGATAGATAGATAGATAGATAGATAGATAGATAGATAGATATGAACAGGCTGAAATAGATAGATAGATAGATAGATAGATAGATAATGAGCAGAATGTGATAGATAGATAGATAGATAGATAGATAGATAGATAGATAGATAGATAGATAGATCAGTCACTCAATCACGCACTCACTGACGAGTATAAAGCTCACAACTCTCAACACGTGTAGGAAATGCTACTTCAGTTTGCGTAGTAAGTAGGATTTATTGAATGGGACTGCTACGCCAAATGCCTAAACCGGTTTTTAATTAAGCGCTGTCCTTCTCCTAGATTGGTTACTTACCAAGGCTAAAAAGCCCAGTACCCACTGACTAATTCATAGCTGACAGGCATGGACTCATATTTTTTCCCAACGGTGTTTGAGCGAGAGTAACGAACTTGATTGGAATTCCAGTCAAGCTGTTAAACATTACGCTACCAACATTACTCTATGCCAACATTACGCTACCAACATTACGCTACCAACATTACTCTATGCCAACATTACGCTTCCAACATTACGCTACCAACATTATACCACCAACATTGCGCTATGTCAACATTAGGCTACTAACATTAGGCTACCGACATTACACAGCCAACATTACACTACCAACATTACACTACCAACATTACACTGTACCAACATTACGCTAACAACATTACTCTACATTACATTGCCAAAATTACACTGCCAACATGACACTACCAACATCACACCACCAACATTACGCTATACTAACATTATGCTAACAACATTACTCTACATTACATTGCCAACATTACACTACCAACATTACGCTATACCAACATTATACTAACAGCAGTACTCTACATTGCCAAAATTACACTACCAACATTACACTGCCAACATTACACTACCAACATTATGCTATACCAACATTATTCTAAATAACTAAATTTATTGATAAAAAACTTGCTACTCAGATCTAGTCGTTGCTGAATTATATGTTCATTCGATGTAACCGCCCTCAGCAGCAAGGAAGGTTTTAAGGCGAGGGCAGAACCCTTGACATGCACGCACATCACGTGGTCTGCATTGATATTGAGCATAAGTTGGGTAATGGCGGCTTCCAAGGAATCAGTCGTATTGTGGTAACGTTGATTAGTCTCCGATTCAAGTACGCTTCATATCTAATAAAACTGGATGAATATTTGGCTGAATGTAATCGTTCTTAATAAATCGTTCTTAATAAATCGTGTAATGAAAGTTGGTTGAACGAACACGCTTCTAGATCATTTCATATTAATGCAGATAGTCTTCAGGGTCTCAATCCTTGGACCTACACTGTTTCTGATCTTTATCAACAACCTTCACTGTCATCAGTTCCCATCTAGATATTTATGCAGATAACACAGCTATTTAATCTTATCTTAGTACCAAGTTCAGCTACTCTCAAACAGGACCTTCAATAAGTTGTTAAATGGGAAAAGGATTGTCTCGTAAATTTTAAGTGCTTTTATTTAATCGCCATAGAGAATTTTTTCTGCCTGCCATCAGTATAGTTGATGTTAAACTCTTAGAGACAAAAAAAAACTTTGTGCTTTTTTGTTCTCACTACCATCAAGTGAATTGATTATATTGAATCAATTGCTACATCTGCTGCTAGGAAAGTTGGCTCACTGTGTCATACCAGGCAATTTTTCTCGTCAGAAGAATATTGAACATTTATAAATCTATCCTTCGTCCGTGCATCAAATATTGTTACCATATCTGATCTGGTGATCCTGCAATATATCTCGAATTTTTGTTGACAAAATTCCAAGAAGGGTCCGTAATTTAATCAATGCTGACCTGGCATCTCGACTTCAGTCACTTACTCATCGACCAGACGTGGTTTCGTTCTGTCTTTTCTACAAATATTTTTCTCTCTGCTTTTACTGCATCAGTTTAAGTGTGCTAGTAGGTCGACCACTTTCAAAGAAACAACATCCCCACAACTAATAACTGCAAGTGCAGAAATAGCAAACGCTGCCAATTAAACGGTAAATGTATGTCCAAATCTTTAGTTTAAAAAGCTGAAATCAAACATGGCGACGAGGTCAAGTTTTATGTGGGCTCTACGGAAAACAACTGGAAATTGCGCTTTTACCACCACCGAATGACATTTGGCAATATCAAATATTGAAACAGCACTGCACTCTCTGAATTTTTCTGGAAGCTAAAAAGCGAGAACAAAAACCCAATTATCAGCTAGGAATTAGTAGCGAAATCTAAACCCTTCAGCGGGAAAAGCAATAAATTTAACTTATGTCATCCTGGAAAATATAAAAATCTTCATCTATCAAACAAAAGAAGTTAGTTGATAAGCACCTGCCTAGCTAGATACAAATTCCTACTCAAATACGTTGACCCAGATTAATATATACTAGCTGGACCAGACGTCCACATTTACTAGTATTGATTAAACCGTAACGCATTTAACATTTTTGCCATTCCATTTTTCCATTATCTTATCACTACCATTTTTAGTATATAACTATTATTTTTATATTTTGTTTTGTTTTTTGTCTCTTTCTTGCACCTTTAATCTTACTATTTACACATTTATTTACATTCATTATTTTATCTAATTATTCACCTGTCTGTCTTATTTATTTATTTATCTACTTATTTCCGTATTTACAAGTTCCTATATATGGCTTTCATTTTATTTCATATTATTTTAGCTTACTTTACCTTATCACGCCATAATTTATTATTGCTGATATCACTAATTTTATTTTATTTCTTTACGAATATTAATATTAATAATAATATTATTATTAATTACTCTATTGATTCCCTGAAAAAATAGAGTTACCCCCCTTGATTTTAAAACACTACTTCTAGTTGATGAACCAGCGTCTCTCTAAATTGTAATTATATTTTTTTTTTTTTTTTAATTTCATTTTCAGTCTTAAATGTTGATCTGGGCTGAACTTCAAATTCAAAACCAACTGCAATTCATTTAAACATTTTAACGTTTTTATTTACGTTCATATGTTTCTATATAAGGCTCTTAATTCATTTTACTTTATTTTTCTTATTTTATTGTAAATCATTTTCTTTCCATTGATATGTATTATTATTAGTAGTAGTACTTTATTTAATTTGTTTTATTGTATATTATTTTATTTTATCATGGCATATTTTTTTTTGATATCATTAATTTTAGTTAGTTTAGTAATATTATTATCAATTACTCTCTTGATTTTTAGAGAAAAAGAGAATTGTCTCCCCTTGATTTTCCAACGCCCCTGTTTTGTTTACTTACGTTTTCAAAACCAGCGATCTCAAATTTAGAATTTATAGTTCTTAATTCCTGCCTTATTTTCAAACTTAAATGTTAATCTGAGCTTAAATTCAAATTAAACATTAAACTAAAATTCATTTAAATATTATAACTCTAACTCCAATAATATTCCACCCCAGCAACAAAATATATTTGGGGGAATCAGAAAATTAAAAAAACAAAAACGGTGTCAAAAATTATAAATAAAAATAAATATAATTCCAGCACTTGAAAATTGCTTCGGCATGAAACTCGGAGTTGTGCAATTAATGGATGATATATATATATATATATATATATATATATATATATATATATATATATATATATATATATATATATATATACTGTCTCGAAAAACCTTCGAATTTTGATTTGCCAATAATCAAATCAATCCTGAAGGAAGAAAAGGTTTTTTAAAAAAAGAAAGAGCCAGGAACATGAAAGTCTGTCGAAAAAAAAAAATCGCACAGATACAGGTTTGAAGCCCAAAGAAAAAAAAAACCGACACGAGTAAAGAACTAACTAAAAAGAGCTCAATACAACCGTAGAGCAGACCTAGATAAACCTAGAGCCAGACAAACCTACCCAGGTTTCACCTAAGTGGATCGTCAGGTAAAGCTGGCTACTTTCCCTGACGATCCGCTTAGGTGAAACCTGGGTAGGTTTGTCTGGCTCACTAGGGTTGACTATATATATATATATATATATATATATATATATAAATCGAAAAAAAATCGATTCTCCCGTCGGGTTCGACCTATGAGGGTCAAGCAGATCAGTTTCCAGGAAACTGACAGCCCGACACCGGCACATGAGATTCGATTATAGTGGTGAAGGTTTCGTGCAGGACCATCCACACTTTTTGAAGGGCCGAATACAGAGACCTGGTGCATTGCGTGCCACAAGGTCCCCAAACAACCCCCCTCAGGTTTTGAATTCAGAGTTATCCTTCTCCTAGACCAGTTGCCATCCAAGGCTATAGAACCCAGTCTGTCCTGCTATTTAACCCATAGCTGGAGGGAGAAGAATAGGATTCACACCTTTCCCAAGGGTAGCAGCACGTATATATATTCTCAGTGAAATTATTGGTATTTTTTTAAAGTCAAACATTATTTTTAAATGCATATAATAATTACATATCCCAAATTAATGACACCAGAAAACTATCTAGCAAGATATCCAATGTTATCTGTCTATCTATCTTATTCGGTTCATATTTTGTTCATACATATCTATTTTATTCTGTTCATATCTATCTATCTACCTAACTTTGTTCTTATTTATCTCGCAAGCTTTATTATTCTGTTGCTATTTATCTATTTATGATATTTTCTTCCCATCTGTCCATCTCACTCTGTTTATATATAAACTGCTGAGTGAAATTATCGAGATCGATGTTTATATATCTATTGACAATAATTTCACAGTTAGTTGAATAGTACACATTTCCAAAACTTTAAAAGATATAGGTAAGAATTTAGTAAATTATTTTTTTTTAATATGTGATTTTGAATAATTGTAAACAAAGGAAAAATCGTATGCCGAAATTTCATGGTACAAGAAAATTAATGATCAATTGTATATACTCTTTACTTATATTTCTCGATAAATCTGTATTGAGTTAGAACAAACATCTACAAGGATATACATGCAGGTTGTGATGGCTAAATTGTCGTCATTTTATATTTTTATTTCATGCATGCACATTGTTTTTGATTGTGTCGACTGCTCAGTATAGTAGGGTCAGTTGGGCACCGTCTATGAGAAAAGGAACACCATGAGGCAATTCATACCGCCAGACATTTGGAAACGGCATGTTTTACTGCTTGGCATTCGCACTGGAAGTTCAAATACGAGCATTTCAGAATGTTTGGGAAAGTAAAATCAAGATATCTGCAGTGATCACTAGTAATGGCGACGTTATACCTACCCAGAGAGTCTCAGACTCAAAACGAAGGCCTACAGCAAAAGGCCTTGAGGAGGTAGTGCTGAAACCACATCACCCCCTTATATCTGGCCACTTAACTCCCTAGACTGCAACCCCCACTTGATTATTATGTGAAGCACGGTTGAGCGAGATAGCTACAAAAATTCTTGTATCACCAAAGATGAACTGAAGGCAAAGGCTTATGGCAGCAATCAGCAACTTAAACAAGGAGACCGTCCAGAAGAGATGTAGGAGATTCCGAAATCTTATGGAATCCGTGGTTGAAGGCAATGGCGATTTTATTGAATAAATTTACTCTGTAATATTTCAAGATATTTTTGTGTAATTTGGGTTAATATATCTGTTAAATTGAGATGTCAGTGTTTTTTCATAATTTAGACTACAATTTATCCCTCGCGCCTATATATATATATATATATATATATATATATATATATATATATGTAGGGTGCGATGGATAAATATATATATATATTTAAATATTTATTATTATATATATCATATTATATATATATATATATAATTTATAATATATATATATAATTTATTATTTCATCGAGTCCGAAAGAAAGAAGTATGCAGATAGCACTGGACGCCCGTTTCGTCCTATATTTGGGACTCATCAGCAGTGCGCATCCACTACCGAGAATTGAAACCCTGACAGTTAAGTTATCATGCAAACGTCATACCAACTGGTCCAGCTGGCCTCGGGAGAGATTGCAAATCAGACTCAACATGGCGCTGCTCGCTCACATATTCCGTGGTGGAACTCAACTGAGATTCTCTCTAACCACAGGACTGTGCCCCCAGGAGCCACGACTACTATCAGCAAGCCGCTCATTCTAGAGCATTAGAAGCCGGTTCAAGCAATGATATACAAATGATACAAATTCTTAGGAGGATTTGATAAATATAATTAAGTAATTCATCGAGTCTGACAGAAACCTCAACTGAATGCAGAAAGCACTGGACGGCCGTTTCGTCCTATATTTAGGACTCATCAGCAGTGCGCATCCATGGATTTATATATATATATATATATATATATATATATATATATATATATATATTCTCGACGGAAAAAGCATTTGGGGGGGATTCATGTATGAAAGAAAGTGAAAACTCTGTATGAGAAAAATGCATTCTGATCTCTGAGGACAAGTGGATATCATAAATCAAATTAATTACCCTAGCTTATCACTTTTTGATTTCCATAATTGGAAAGTGTCTCGAATAAACATATATATTTTTTCTTTTCTCAATAATTTTGTAGTTTTTAAACTTAATAGTGATTAAATTTGGATTTTAAAAATTGCCAGTTTTTAATTTTAATATTAAATTTTATCATATAATTTTATAATTATTAGTTAGTATAAATTATTTTTAATATTACACGTATTTAAAGATCTGAATAGCTATTATAGCAGGATTTCGTTGTCAAGCTTTTGAATCTTTCTATACTTCATTTTTGATTGGTTATTCTAGCTTTTGTAACAATGTTTCCCCCCTAGTGTAGGATCGTTAATTAATCTGAAACTTTTAAACCATTTATTTTCTTTTCAACATCATCACTTGATAAGACACAGAGTGTGTTGAAACAAAATGGCTATTTTTGTAGTGATTTTATAACATACTTATGTTATAATTTTTTAAAAAAAAAATATATATATATATATATATATATATATATATATATATATATATATATATACATACATCATATCTTCATTCACACATGTTTCATTGAATAATATATACATATTATAACTATTTATTCTTATACTCATAATCAGTTTCTTGATGTTAAGATGAAAGATCAAAGAAGGCGCCATAGTTATTTTCCTACCGAAATTCTTTAGATGTCCTCGAAGATCACCTTCGGTGGGTGGGGGAATTACAAAGACAATTTTATTGAAACTGTGAAAAAATCTGCATTCCATACAAATAAGTAGACATATTATGTGTATATTATTCAATGAAACATGTTTGAATTAAGATATGCTGCCCATATATATATATATATATATATATATATATATATATATATATATATATATATATATAATAAAAGGCTTAAACGCTAATATTCCATGGTCATAATTTATTCCATTGGAATCGTAAATACGATCCAATTCATCAGACGTACAAATTCAAAACGAAAACAGAAAAAACAACTCCGGAAATAAAAACAGAATTTAGAGAGAGTGTAAGTATGAGAGTGAGGGACGAATGTTAGAGAGGGGTAACAGACGAGAGAAGGTGGGAGATTAAACCTTAACAGAGAGAAGTTTTAGAGAGGTGAGTGGAAGAGGTTTAAGTGAGAGAAACATGAATGTTGTCGAATGTCTAATACATTAAAGATACATTTCGTGGTGACATAAGAACTTTTTGCCGAAATCTCAAAACTTAGACATTGGAAGATAATTTGCTCTCAAAAAGACCAATTTTTTAAATACCTTCTCAATAAACGCATGTTTCAAATTCCGCAATACATTTTCCCTTCAAGTAAAAGTATTGCTCATGAAATCGTCGAGCTTCATAGCCTTTTTGCTTTCGTCCGATGAATTCTTTCAAACATCACAGAATATACCGTTAATCTACTAAGTTTTGCTTGCATCTCTTCCCAGTAAGACAAGTAAGTATGTCTCCGAGTGTGTGTCTCTGTGTGCACGAACTCCTACACATTTTTTGGAACATGTCCAGGAAATAAGCCTCACAGATGTTGTATTCATAAGACACTGTGAGAAAATCCAACGCATTTAAAAAGACAAAAGCGAACAAAACGAACTCAGTGGGTTGAGACGCTGTTCTTTGAAGATTAATATTTGGATCCTGCAGATGCAAAAGACCTTACCATTCTTCTGATTCAATACCATTCTAATTGTATGGTTTTATCATTTTGCCAGAATCAAATCTAAGAAAAAATAGGAATGGATCCTCCTTTAGAACATAAATTGCGGGAGATGACCACAAGGAATTTCCGGATTTTTAGTTTTTTTCTCTTCTTCTTTTGCATCTTTGGAAACGTTAAGGGAAAAAAATTATGTATGGAAAATTGAAGACAGAGTTTTCATTAGTGAAGAAAGCCCCGTTGATTTGATTTTAATCCCAAAGAATAATAATACTGATAATCCAATTATAATGATGGGGAATGTGATGTTACCCTCGCTTAAAAAACTTTTGGGTAGTTTTCAATATCTTTATTTTAATACATTCTTTCATTTCAGATTCTGTCAAAATAATCTGCTTTTATTCTTGTATTTATTATTTTCTCTATTTAAATAACACTTTCTCACTTTTCCGTTTTAGAATCAAGTTTTATATTTAATTCTTTCTTTCAATTTATTTTCTTTCTATTCTTTTCCATTTCTTCTCTCATTCTCCATCTTTCTTGTCTTGTTTTTTCCAATTAATTTTTTTCTTTCTTCCTTTTAGTCTTGCCAGATTCCCCCCTCTCTCTCTCTTTCTCTCTCTCTCTCTTTATCTCTCTCTCTTTATTTCTCTACTTTATCTTTCTTTATTTCTCTCTCTCCTTTACCTCTCCCTTCTTCTTCTTCTGAGTCTACTGTCCTTCCTTTCTTTCCGTTTCTTATACCTTTTTCTTCATCTTTCGCTTTCGTTCGTCCTGAATTTACATTTTCGTTTTCGCCATTGTCTTTTCTTGTTTATATCATACAGTCTTTTCCCTTTCTCTTTATCTTCTTTCAAAAATTTTTTATGTTCATTTCCTTTCTTTTTTTCATTGTTTCGCTTCGTCTTCTCCTTCATTTTTGCTTTCTTTTCTTTTCATTTTCTTTTCTCTTACTTTTCTTTTCTCTTTCTTTTCTTACAAGCGCCATTTCCCCGCGTTCTATTTTTTTCTTTCTCTCTTCGGATTCTTTCATATCTTTATTCTTTCGATTCATTTATTTCCTACACAACATTCTATTTCTTTGTTTCGTCTTTACTTTTTTTTTTTTCCTTATTTCGCATCCGCCTTTCCATTATTTCGATCTTGTCTTTCACGTTCAACTCTCTTCTCAAAAGCTCTCTTTATTTCTTTTTTTTTCTTCTGATTGCAGCGTCCAACATGCAATGGCTGTATTTGTAAAGACCAAACCCTACTTGATGTCCCTGATATTTCGGAAACACCTTCAAAAATAAAGGAAACTTACAGACGCGAATTTTTTAGACCAAATCCAAATTCCTTGATTGAATGCGAATAATTTCAAGAAAATTCCTTACCAGGAAATAATCAAAGAATAACGGTATAATTGTGCTGTTCGTAGACGGTAATGTAGCTGAAATGAGAATGTGTATACACACGAATATATATATATATATATATATATATATATATATATATATATATATATATATATATATATATATATATATATATATATGTGCGTGTGTGTGTGCTTGAGTAAATCTAGTTATATTGATGAAGATACATTAACATAAACACACACACACACACATATATATATATATATATATATATATATATATATATATATATATATATATATAACTTTTTACTTGTAAAAGTGTGACATCGATTGAATCGATAACTAAAATATTAAAACACTATTTGTAGCCCTTGTATGTCGGTATGGGTTAATCCTTGCTTCTTTCGAAATAAAACATTATTTTTTGATCGAACTTGGTATTGTTCGAGTCCAGCTTTTTGTTTTTAGAATCTAATAAATAAATTTCGCTGACATACGTCCTAAATTTTATTGCCTAGAGAGTAAATGCATTAAACAACTCACAAAAGTACCACTTCTTCTATGTGCTGCGTCCTTCATGGCGTAGTCGATCATGACTCTCCACGACTTCCTATTCTTCATAGCTCTTATTAATGTTTCCCTTTTTGCTATCCCCCTTCTTGTTCTGTCATCCATTCATCAAGTTCGTTAGGTAGTTTCCCCACTGTGACCCGAGCTTTTAATATGTCTTGTGAGTGTCAAATTTTCCAGGCTCCCTTTTCTCGTTATCTCATTATTTCCGGTTTTCTTAAAAATTCCCCGTTGTTTACATATTCCATCCTTGTTATTCTCAGTATCATTCTGTAGAGCCAACTTCTGTTTCATCAAGTTTTTCTTCATCTGATATTGTCCAACATTCACAACAATATTACATAGCAGTTCCAGTAACCTTTCCTTTGTTTCTAATAATATTTGACTTTTTCTTAATACAGTGTTTAGTTTTTGGATGGCATCTTCCATTATTTCAATACGACTTTGAATTTCCGTGCCATATTTTCGTTATCTTTCGAAACATTTCCCTGTTATTTAAACATGAAAAAGTGATTGCAAAAAATATCCCATTCTTTATTAAATTCACTTACTAAATAGTAAATTACCTTGACATTTATACGACGGGCTAAGTGAAAATTTCTTGTCCCAATCTAGAAGCCATTTTATTAAAAGTTGATAATTTCGTCAGATTTTAAGAAGTGGCTACAACGCTTTTCCTTCAATATTACTTTGAAAGTATATTTCTAGAAATTTCATGAAATTATAGGTGATTATATAGGGAAAAAAAAGGTGAATTTGTTGAACTTTTAACTCTCATTGGATTAAGAGATTCTTGTTTTAGAATTTAGAAGGAATAAAAGTCGATTGGCAAGGCAATGCGAACCGATCAATCGTAAACATTATTTCATCTTTTCCATTGTTGTTCCT
>CAHIKZ030000491.1:845000-925000 GCA_903632075.3 Acanthosepion pharaonis
ACGTTGTAATAAATATGGCGACAAAGATGAGGACAATAGTCCAAATAATGTAAATAGTGTACATAATACCTCATCTCAGAAATATAGACAGATACTGAAAGGCCGAAACGTTGTAATAAATATGGCGACAAAGATGAGGACAAGAGTCCAAATAATGTAAATAGTGTACATAATACCTCATCTCAGAAATATAGACAGATAAATATTATCGGTTTGAAAAGTCATTGGCCTTTAAGAGAGGCAGTTTCCATTTATTAAATCCTTAAATCATATGATTTTTCTGCGTGGTTGTTGCATTCAATTATTGTTGGTTTTGTCATTGGATTTTCTTCTGATTTTCTTTCTATCCTTGTATATTTTTACATTGATATTTGTGACGATTGTGTAAAAATTGGAATATAAAAACAAAATTATAAAATTTCAAAGAAAAGCTAAAACTGAACCGTATTGAATCGATATGAGACAAAATAATAATAATAATAATAATAATAATAATAATAATAATAATGATAATAATACAGAACAATCAAAACTAATCGGTCGAACATCGTGATCAAAGACCATAAAAAGAGGATGTGCTTTCTTATTGGTAGTTCTTGCAGACTGTAATGTATATTCGAGTATCATTGAAAACATTATCAAAATACAAGGATCTTGAAAGGTAATCTCAAAAATGTGGCACATGAAGGCGTCAATAATTCCAGTTGTAGTTGGAGCACTCGGATTGATTGAAAAAGTCCCGATAGATTCACTGAAGGGATCCTTGGTAGCCCATTCCTTAAAAAAAATGCAAAAGTGGTTTTCACAAGTACAGCTCACACATTACGAAGAGATTTATCTATGAAATATGTGTGTTAATCTTTAGTTATTTACTTATTTTTTTAATAAAAATATTCAATGGAAAATGTCATGATGCCATTTCTGACCTTAGGTCTGTGGTTCCGACACGAAAGGTAATAAGTATACAACAAAAATTAAAGGAAACAATTATTATTATTATTATTATTATTTTCTTTGATTTCTGGCGTTTACACATTTCATTCCGGGTACCGCCCATGGACCTAAGGTTAGAAATGGCATCACGACACTTTCCACTGACAAAAAAAAAAAAAAAAAAATTACATAGATAAAGCCCTTCGTAAAGTGTGGGCTGTACTTGTCAGAACAAATTTTTGTATCTCCTTGAGGCACGGACTTCCAGGAATCCCTTCAATTAGTCTACTTCAATCTTTTCCAACAATGTTCCCATATGCCAAATTTTCGAGATTTCTATTTCAAGGTCCTTGTATTTGGACAGCTTTTTGAATATCTTCAAAGATACATTGCAGTCAGCAGGGACTGCCATATCAATAAGGAGGCACCATTTTTGTTTGTGGTCTTTAATAACAATAGCTGGGCGGTTGGCTTTGATTGTTCTGTCAGTGTGTATTGTGTAGTTCCATAGAATTGTAACAGGTCCTATCTCCGTAACCTGGTCTGGGTGGTGCTTATACCATTTTCTTTCTTTTTTTTCCTTCCCGTAGAAGTTGCAGATTTTCCAGTGCAGGTATTAGCCCACTCTGTCATGCCGGGTTTTATATTCAGTGGCTGCCAATATCGTGCATCCTGATACAAGATGATCAATCGTTTCTGGATATTTATCACAGAATCTGCATTTTGGGCTGACACAATATTTTAGTATATGTGCTTGATAATTCCTAGCTAGCAAGTATTTGTCCTGTGCAGCAAGGATAAAACCTTCAGTTTCAGCTTTCAACCCTTCACTACATATCCACTGATGGGTACGGGTTTTGTCTACGTCAGCTTGTTTGGTACGGGCAGAGTATTGGCCATAAAGCGGTTTATCTTGCAATCGCTTCTGTATCTGGTCGGTTGCATTCGTCTTTGCTGTCTTTTTTAAGTATTTTGCAGTTTCATTGTGTATTGTGCTGTAGTTGCATCTCTACGCCCATTTGAAACTCCATTTTGAATTTGTTGGCTTCTTTTATTACGGAGTAAAGACGCTTACTACTTTCATGTTCCTTGACGCATACCATCATCCAGTCTTCTGTAGTTTCCAAGTATCTTTGGAGGAAATTGTTGTAGTTTTGTAGGACATTTCTAGTTGAACTAATCCTCTGCCTCCTTCGGATCTGGGCACATACAGACGATCAACATCAGCTTTGGGATGATGCATGCGATAGCAAGTGAGAAGCTTTCTCGTTTTGGCGTCCATTCGCTTAATTTCAGCTATGGTCCAGTTAAGGACATTAAAGCTGTATTTCACCACAGGGACAGCCAATGTGTTTATGGCTGATATTCTGTTTTTTGAGTTTAGCTCAGTATTTTGTACCAGACGTACACGCCTTTAGTACTCCTTTCTTACCTTCTCCTTCATTTGGGGGTGTTGTATGTCATCTCCTTCGCTAATTCCTAGGTACTTATAAGCTTCATCATGCTCAAGTTCCCTAATCTTTGTGACAAAATCTAAATCTATTAAGGGTGTTTCTGTAATTCTACCTTTCTTGAATGATACTTTTGCACATTTATTTAATCCGAAGTCTATACCTATGTCGCCACTGAAGTATTTTACAATATTGAGGAGGCCTTTCAACTCATTGTCGTCTTTGGCAAAGAGTTTGAGATCATCCATGTAGAGTAAATTATTATTATTATTGTTATTATTATTATTAGGAATTATACTAAATGGTGCAAACAAATATATGGATCAAATTCCGGGTAGCCCTAAAATATGTAAATTTCAACAAATTGTACCAGATGAACACTTCTCACATCATGCGCGGATTTCTCTCCGTGCAGGGACCACAATTACATATTTGGGTTGCTCATTATATTTCACTTTTACCTGGCGTACCATCACACCAATTCTTTGTGTGTTGTTCTGTGTATGTGTGTATTCTTGAGTATTTGTGTGTATGTGTGTGTGTGTGTGTATTCATGAGTATTTGTGTGTGTTTGCGTATGTGTGTATTCATGAGTATTTGTGTGTGTATGTGTGTATTCATGAGTGTGTGTGTGTATTTATGAGTATTTGTGTGTGTGTATGTGTGTATTCATGAGTGTGTGTGTATGTGTGTATTCATGAGTGTGTGTGTGTGTATGCGTGTATTCATGAGTGTGTGTGTGTATGTGTGTATTCATGAGTGTGTGTGTGTATTCATGAGTAGTTGTGTGTGTATGTGTGTATGTGTGTATTCATGAGTGTGTGTGTATGTGTGTATTCATGAGTGTGTGTGTGTGTGTATTCATGAGTGTGTGCGTGTGTGTATTCATGAGTATTTGTGTGTGTATGTGTATATTCATGAGTGTGTGTGTATATTCATGAGTGTGTGTGTGTATGTGTGTATTCATGAGTGTGTGCGTGTGTGTATTCATGAGTATTTGTGTGTGTATGTGTGTATTCATGAGTGTGTGTGTGTGTATGTGTGTATTCATGAGTGTGTGTGTGTGTGTGTATTCATGAGTGTGTGTATGTGTGTATATTCATGAGTATGTGTGTGTGTGTGTGTGTGTGCTACGTCCCTGCCGCCGCGTTGATTGCATCGAGAATTAAACAATCCAAACATATATATCTTTATACATTCAAGCATAAATTCAATTTTATTTCATTCAGTAATTTCGGTAATTTCAGTAAAATTCCAAATGCACGAAAGACTTACATTTTAACAAAATGTCGTGACTTTCCAACCATTAGTTTTGTAATTATTAAAAATATTTTAATTTCTACAAAATGTTGGAAGAAACTATTTATGCCAAAGTTGACTTCGTTCAAGAAATCGTTCCAGTTCTCTGTATGAGAAATGATTCGGCAGTAGTGATCAGTCGTATACCTATTACGTAGGTTATTATTTCATAGAGGTTATTATTTCATTTCATGTCGTGTCTTACAATAGATGTTTTTTATGCAATATAACAAAGTGAATTATGTATCCATAAAAATACACAACATTAGTTTTTAAGAAAGTTTTAATTAAAAATGTATGAATGTAAAAGTTTCGATGCAAGGCGAACGATGCTGGGTTATCTTACTGTCTTTCAATGAAGACAGTTTTTTTTTCTTTTTTGTACGTGTTCTGAAATACATTACATATTACATCAGCCGAGGTAAGCCACACAAATCTTTGTAATTAATTCATTATCATAATCACTGAACTGCATTTCATTCAGGCTTGATTTTATTTTTGCATAACTTTGTTGTCTTATGCCTTTGTTTGCCAGAATTTTGTTTGCGCGGGAAAGAGGCGTTCCGTGATTTGTCGGTAATAAATGAAATTGCAATTAGCTAACAAAATTCACGAGTTAAAATGGCGCTGAATCCTGTGTTTGCTGAACAAAGAAGATACGATGAAGAAGCATATGATTGGATATTGAGGAAAGGGAGGTAAGGGAGCGGAAACGTAACGTTGTAAGTGGTACGTGGATAGGGGTAGGATTAGCAGAGATGGAAGTGGGTGAAAAGGGGCGAGTGAAAAAGAACGGAAAAGAACAAGAAGAAAGAAGAGGTGGGGGTGCAGATAGTGATTATGAAATGATGGTACGCTTTCTGCAAAATGAAAGGAAAACTTAGAGGAATAAAAAGAAATGCAGAAGAGGAAGCGAAGAAGGAAAAGAACAGAGAAAGAGAAACAAGAGATTAAATAAGTATGAAGGTAAGAAGAGTAAGTCGGAAATTGAGAGGCGCAGGGCGAGGAGAAGAGAAAATCTCAGAAGAACGCAAAAGGAATAGAGTAAATAATTAGAGTTTTCATAAACAGTAGTTGGACACAAGGCAGCAATTACTGAGCACATAATTCATTGAAAAAGACTAATAAACACCTCTTGTGAACAGTTAGATTTCTACTAGACAAATATCGAGATATATATTTATATATATATTCATTTTTCAAATGTATTGATGTATATTTTATCATACAGATATATTCAGAGTTCTGGAATACATAAATTTTCCTGTTCAAATTTCTTTTCTTTTATAAAATTAAGCATTTATTTTCAAATTTCTATAGGCATGAAACAATTGAAACAAACATATATATATATATATATATATATATATATATATATATATATATATATATATATATATATATATATATATAAGAGATAGATAGATAGATAGATAGATAGATAAGGACTTGAATACGCATGAAAAAGACTATAGCTCCTTGGTGTTGACTTCAATGTCCATTTATATATTTTCATACGCTCTATCCTTGATACTGGGCACTTTAAACTTAAAATTATATATATATATATATATATATATGGGGGCGGTCTCAAGCTGACCTGATCAGAGAGTAGATTCTCCTAGAAAGGCCGACGCATGTTCGAACCTTGCTGGAGAACAAATTTTCTTGCGGTTGACTGCATATATAAAAAAAAAAAACGAGGAGTCTATTTCAAAAACCGGTAGCCACTAATAATGTCGTTTGAAGCAATAAGTAATAAAAATGATAGCTAATTAATTAATCATTAAATATATATATATATATATATATATATATATATATATATATATAAAGAGAGAGTGAGAATGAAATGAGTGACAGATCAAAATTCTATGAGTTCCCATAATGATTTACGAGTATATTTCGTCATATTCTACAAAATTCTTAGACAATAGTTAATGTCGTTTTTTTCTAAAAAGTCTTTTTACCAACTTTATTGTCATCATTGTGTTCCATTTGTCATCATCCGTTGATATATTTTAATCCCTATCATAATCTTCAATGCACGCATTATCACTTCACCCCCCTCCCCAATCTTCTTGATCCTCATTACTGCTTTGACCAATCATCACAATTGTTATTGTCATTTTCTTACTTGATTTTTTCATACCCCCCGTCGCCCGCCAACTCTCGTTTAGTCGTCGTCGTTACCGCGATCCATTTTTGTGACGCTTATCTAATTGAAGACGCCAGTCGCTTCGTGGAAACATAAATACAACAGGCGGAAAAAAATATGCTTTTAAGTTGAAGAAAATAAGAACTACCTGATAAAAAGAAATTAAAAGACAAAGATCTTCCTCAATTGAAAAACGTTGCCGATTATCGTGATGCCAAAAGCCGACGCATAGAGTAAAATGAAGCACTGAAAATCACAATAGAAACTTTTAATATTGCCCATGAAAGAACTGTCCCGCAATATTTTATTTGCACTTGAAATTTAACAAATAAAGTTAACTCCAAAAACAACCGGAGAGCAGGGACAGACTTGCAATAAGTATCAGAACTAAAAATAAGGCCTAATATATATATATATATATATATATATATATATATATATATATATATATATATATACACTAGCAACATGGCCTGGGGTTGCCTGTGCTTGATTCAAAATCGTACGACTCATACAGCAATCGCTATCACTTGACTTAAAATATTTTGCCCTTCCTTGCCTTTTTTAAAGGAGTGCCCTTTGCCGTGCTGATGTTGCTACATGTCTTACTTCTTGCCTATCTCACACTGCCAAAAAAATTTTCTAAGCTCTATACTAAACATTAAATCTGTTACGAAAAAAGAACTAAACAAAATGAACACAAAACGATCAGCTTTAAAAAAGGACTCGTAATGGAAAACCGAATGAAAAAAAGAATGTTAACAACAAATACTTTTTCACACCCAACCCAGTTCTGCGGAATTAGAATCAACGTTGAGTTTAAGCAAGCGAATGAGCCAATTGGAGTAAAGTGCCATGCAGATTTAAATTTTTCCCCTTCTGATGAATGCAGCTATCGATTTTTTTTGCATGCTAACATGCTAGTTAACATTCGTGTCAGTCAACTGTTGACTCTCACGCCGGCCAATAGAATCTTCTTGCCTATTCGTGGCAGCCAGCTATAAGCTCTCACTCTGGCCAGTAGAAAATGTCCGAAAACTACATGGAAACTGCCGTAGAAGCATGAAAAAATCGATTATTTCCACTATCGATGGGAGTTGGGAAATGAAAAGTCAGTCTTGACCTTGGAGCATGTGCATGTAAATTTTAGTGCAAATCCGTCGAAAATTGCGGCCGTGCATTCGTTACACACACACACACACACACATCCTGCCTTATACATACATACATACACACACATATATATATATATGTGTGTGTGTGTGTTTGTGTATATATATATATATATATATATATATATATATATATATATATATATATATATATAATACCAAAGAGGACTTTAATCCATATGAGAGCTCAATGTATGAGACAGAGCATCCTGACTCAGAGTTTTGTAGACAGAACCCCCACACGGGAATTATGCCGTTTTCTTATTACTCCAAGTGTTATATTTATATCGCCTCAAAAAAGCTTTTGCACAGTTGATCAACATCCAAACTTTTTTCGTTAAAACTTAATCATTACTTATTATTATTATTATTATTATTAGTTGATATACTTTCCGACTCTTAAATGTTTTGACCGACTCGTGTTAGTCATATTGTTGCAGTTTTTTTGTGTATACATGTACTAGTGAGTTAGCCCAAATGACTTGACTCGCTTTATAGTCCATCAATAGAAGGTTAACAGAACAGAAGACGTAGAACATTCAATCCGTTGTGTATAAAGGCGGTCATTTTGTCTACTCTACCCGAATGTCCAGTCCAGCTTGTCAGGCGAAGAGGAACAGAAGGAAGAACTACGCTCTGCTACTTTTACCAAAATATCCACTGCTAACCTGAACAACGCTTCCTACTGTCTTCGAAATATTCACTGCTAACCTCTGGATTCTATACTCAAAGACGACCGTCATCAGGAACAACACATATCTCAACTCCTACTTGCAACTTAGACATGAGAAGTTCAAAACAGCTCTAACACCTACATACTCCGGATGTCAGGTATCCCCAAGGTATCTGGTGAGGCAAAGATAGTCTTGGAGATGATATTATTATTATTATTTATTTATTTCATTCCGAGTCCCAATCAGAAACCCAAGAAATCCTATAGTCATAATCAGGTGGCCTCATTGAACTCATGACCATTAGATTTATAGCCAATTCCTATATCCACTCCCCCACGGTTCCACTTTTCATAAATATGGAAAGCGCTGCCTACCCGCCATAATAACCAAATTTCAAAAACCATCTGACATTGATTATCAAAGGTTCCAAAAACACACTACTAACGTCCTTCAGGATTGTAGTGGATACAGGAGTTGGTTATACATGTGTGTTACTGTCGTCTTGTGGTCATGAGTTAGTGACCCACCAATCCACCAGGAACGAACGATAACTAATATAACGATAACTAATATCAAGAGAAAAATATCTCAATAATCAAGAGATATTCCATATCAGCCAATCAATGTATACCTGATGATGACGAGAGGGTACTTAGTCGAAACGTTGTGTATATAACATCTGCATCAAACAAAAGGAGAACAATGGTTCGAAATATTACAAAGATTTTGGCATTTTTCGTAGTCTTTAATAACAAAGTCTGGTATATTAAATGTTATGTCTGTCAGTATAAATGGTTCGTACACATTTCTTCAGTATTGATATTATTATAGAAAGCCTATAGGGATCAAGTGATAGCAAGTTCTTTTTTAATCACCAGCAGTAAATATTTTGACAGCAGCTATGCTTTCCCTTCCTGTCAGTTCTTCATCGAATTTATAATTCGAACTCGGCTCTCCGATTCATCAATCCAAGCCGCTATCCATTACTCCACCGGGCCTACTCAGTCGAATCCATTACATTCACTTACGTGCTAATACCCTTGGGAAAGGTGTGAATCCTCTTCATCTCCCTCCAGCTATGGGTAAATAGCAGGACAGACTGGGTTCTATAGCCTTGGATGGCAACTGGTCTAGGAGAAGGAAAACTCTGAATTCAAAACCTGCGGAGGGTCGTTTGGGGACCTTGTGGCACGTAGTGCACCAGGTCTCTGTATTCGGCCCTTCAAAAAGTGTGGATGGTCCTGCACGAAACCTTCACCACTATAATCAAATCTCATGTGCTATACATGCGGTTGGGGACCGCTTGTGAATTCCAAATTCCCATGAAACTCCAATATTGGAGCCGGCTCAACCCACCTCGGGTGAATGCCGTTACAAGAACAAGAGAAGAGAGAATTTATAATTCTCTTTACTTATATCTTTCGGAGGAGAAGGAGGAGTCGCAATCATTTTGTGGACATGACTAGTGATGTTGTCATATTATTGAGTTTATAACATTCGAACGATTTTTGTTGCAATTATAAATAAAAAGTGACAGAAATAAACTCACGGAAAAAGACGAATTAAAAAATAAGAAAATTGACAATGTTTAATCAATTTGTTCACTATTATATTCAATATTTTTCTCCCCTTCGTTCCGTGAACTTTTTTCGCTTTTTCATATCTGAATCTTCTATGTTGATCAGTTTTATTCCGTTTTTTGTTATGTTTTGTTTTTTGTTTTTTTGGGGGGGGGTTACGTAGAACCAACCTCTTTTAGAACCCAGTTGTAAGGCTCCATTGCTAATCGTTGATACAATGTTCTAAGTCCCTAATTTTTTCTCCATTTTAAAAACGAATAAATAAAATAAGCTTACGGAGCTTGTCAGTAATTTTTACATTTCTGTGAAGCCATTTTGTTTTGACATGTATTTCCCCGCAGTTATTATTACTAACGTTTTAGCTTCAGCTTATATTATTTACATTTTTTCACAGTAAGGTTCACCCTTTAAAAGGCATGAGAGCCACTCGAGGTATAGGTTTACATTAAGGAATAATTTAGATGGATAATAAGGGAAGATAACAGTTTAATCTAGACTTGAACAGGTCAATATTGTAATCATCGCGGAAAGCATCCTCTTGGTAGTCTATTCCACAGGGTTGTGGTTCGTGGGAAGAAGCTGTTCGAGTGGAACTTCCCGCCGATGGAATACGGAAGGAATGTCGATGGTTTGCTACCATATGAGTGGTATGGCGCGTCCTAGCCGTGAAGGTTATGCCTGGCGAAACCAAGAAATGTAGTTCGTTTGAGCACTTTCCATTGAAGTAGAGATTGAGCAGTGAGAGACTAGCCACATCTCGCCTGTGGAAGAGACGTTGGAGGGTGGAAAATAATTCTTTTCCAACAAGGTCATATGGACTATTGCTCTCATTTTTGTTGTTATCATCACAACGTTTCGGCCGTTGCACACTCCGGTCTTCGTCAGGTGCTTGTTTATCCTGTTAACCATCAGTGAAGTTTTAATTGGACCTTTAGTCTAATCCATGAAGGAAAATTATTCTCGTTCCGCTGACCACGCCACGAGACAATTCGTCTGGTTTATATTTAGTACCGTTCCGTTATTGCTCGACCTTTTTTCACTGAGTGCATTTCCCGTTGTGCAATTACTATATTACCAAATTCATGAAATATATCTTTAATCCACTAGGCTATGTCTCGTGAACAACAAAGATGAGGATATTAGACCACACGGAAATAATCGTAACTCTTTATCCCAAAAATTCGATCAAAAACCTGAGATACACTTTTACTATAGCTAAATAATTTACCAAATTTATTAAGAGCTACAAAGGATAGGAAATTGTGGCGAGTCATGATCGTTAAAGTCCTTAAGGGACACGGTACATAGAAGAAATAATTTACTAGGCTATTGCACTTAACATTACAATTATTTTTCTTCGTTAGTAGTTCAATTCCTTGAATTGCTATCTGTTTCTCTCATCGCATGGTTACGATCACATATTTTCCGCTTCAAAATCTGTGCCAATTATTTTGCTGAAGATTCGAACTGTTTGAATAGATGTCTGACATTCCAGGTTTTTTTTTTTTCCTTGCAAACTGTTGGAAATTATCTCTGCCTATCTATTTTATGTAACTCGTAAACGTTAATTCAAACAGGCTCTGTTAAACATAAAAGACAAGATATGTTACTGTATTAGTTCTTCAATCTCGGTGTAAAGGAAATAACCACAATTCGAATAACTTCTTCCGACTGACTACATTATGAAGAAAGAAAAAAAAAACATTGATGAATTCAACGTCTTTGTGATAGTTTGCACTTTGAAATGATTTTGCGTTCTAAATTTTAACTGTGTAACTTTATCTGTTGATCTATTCTATTCGATTTTATTAATATTAAACCTTCATATTCTATACAAGTTAAGTATGACATTGAGAAATTCAACATTTTATCTTACATATTAAGCTTACATCATTTATAAAATTATTTTTAAAAATATAAAGGAATAAAAGAAAATACAATCTGGACATAAATACCTTAATGAACTTCGGAGTCTGGATAAGCTAAGTGAATTATTTTTTATTATATATATATATATATATATATGTGTGTGTGTATGTATGTATGTGTGTGTGTATATATATATATATATATATATATATATATATATATATATATATATATATATGATAAATATATATAGTGTATATAAATATAAATAGATATATATATATATAATTTTTATATATTATATGCGGTACTTATTAGAAAGCGCTCAATATCAGAGATAGAGCTAACATATTTGGTTGGATAGATGTGAGTTTGTGACCCTGAGTTTCACGCTTTAGCGATCGTCAGCGTGAAAACCCAGGGTCACAAACTCACATCTATCCAATATATATATATATATATATATATATATATATATATATATATATATATATATATATATATATATATCGTTCTGGTCATATAACGAACGCGGTAGTGTAAAACTCGAGTAGCGATAGGAATATTGTTGTGACGCTGCGAAGCGTATTTGCTTTGTATTGGTTATTTAGACATAGAACACTGTTGCTGTTTAAGTTGGTGTCTGTCTTTTTGTCTTTTCGTCTTCGTTCATATTTCCTTTTCCCTTTTTTTCTTCTATTCGGCTATGAACCTAAAGAGCCAGGCAAACCTACCTAGGTATCACCTACGAGGATCGTCTGGGTTCCCTAGGTAGGTTTGCCTGGCTCGTTAGGTTCATAGTTAGATTTGCTCTACTTAGTGTATTGAGCACTTTGCTTAGTTATTTTTACTGTACTTGTGTCTGACGTTTTTATTTTCTTTCTTTTGGACTCTGAACTTAGATTCTGGTCGATTGTTTTCGCCTGAATTACATATTCTTCTTTCTTTTTTGCCCTCTCTTATTTTTCCTTGTGTATTGATTTGTTCATTTACAAGCCAAAACACCTAAGGTTTTTCCAGACGAGTATAATTACTTATATATATATATATATATATATATATATATATATATATATATATATATATATATATAAATTATATATTGAAAACAATTTTTTGTTTGAGTTTGACCAATTCGTAAAAAAACAAAAACAAATTAAGACATGCGTGTCCGTCAACCTTAAACAATAATCTTTGTCAATTTTAGTTTTCAGTCTTTATGATGGTCGATACTTGATCTATCTTACTGTTACATCCCCGGGAAACGCCGGGCTTTACTGCTAGTAAGAAATAAGATGCAAGTGGACCAACGTTTCAACCAATCAGATGTTCTTTTTTGCTTAGTTCATATTCCGAAAATGACAAGAACGAAGACAAACGTGACCAGCCAGAATTATCAGATATAACAAGTGAATACATTCCAACAATTCACATATTCTTTTCTATTTCACAAACATCACACATTACTCAAATCTGGATTTCATTCTAATGTTTGAAGCCAAAATCATTTTATTTTTAAAAACAATACAATTAAGTGATTTGCTGTTTCTATGGATTTACTAAATTTATTTATATGAGCGCCACCATTGCTATTACAGAAATTAAATATTATTATTGTCCTTGTTCGTTTACTTGCTCGCACCAGCTGACTAGTGGTTGTCCCAACAGATATAGTGACACAAAATCACTACTGATCACTAGCAATATTCTCAGTATCCTCAAGAACTCCATTAATTACCGGTATCAGGATACTCTCAACTCTTCTGCGAATTCTTCATTCATCCAATCTCGCCTCTAGTTTTTTCTTTTCTTTTCTTTCTGTTTCAAGCGATCTGATATATGCAAAACTGTAATCTTTACAACCTACAAGCGAGACATTGTTTTTGTATTTTTTTTCTTTTATTTGTTGACCACAAACAAATCCACAAATCCATCCAGCTGTTTCCCTTCTCCTTGCTTACAATTACCAAATCCAATCATCTTGCCTTGATGGGGTAGCTGGCTTAGATCCCAAAGTGACGGAACATCTTTTATTATTATTATTATTTTCTTTGATTTCTGGCGTTTACACATTTCTTTCCGGGTCCCGCCCAGGGACCTAAGGTTAGAAATGGCATCATGACACTTTCCAAAAAAAAAAGAATTACATAGATAAAGCCCTTCGTAAAGTGTGGGTTGTACTTGTCAGAACAATTTTTTGTATCTCCTTGAAGCATGGACTTCCAGGAATCCCTTCAATTAGTCTACTGCAATCGTTTCCAACCAGTCCTAGGGCTCCAACTACAACAGGGATTGTTGATGTTCCCATATGCCACATTTTCGAGATTTCTATTTCAAAGGTCCTTGTATTTTGACAGCTTTTTGAATATCTTCAAAGATACATTGCCGTCAGCAGGGACTGCCATATCAATAAGGAGGCACATTTTTTGTTTGTGGTCTTTAATAACAATATCTGGGCGGTTGGCTTTGATTGTTCTGTCAGTGTGTATTGTGTAGTTCCATAGAATTGTAACAGGTCCTATCTCCGTAACCGGGTCTGGGTGGTGTTCATACCAGTTTCTTTCAGTTTCCTTTTAGTAGAAGTTGCAGATTTTCCAATGCAGATATTGGCCCACTCTGCCATGCCGGGTTTTATATTCAGTGGGTGCCAATATCGTGCAACCTGATACAAGATGATCAATCGTTTCTGGATATTTATCACAGAATCTGCATTTGGGGCTGACACAATATTTTAGTATATGTGCTTCATAATTCCTAGTAGCAAGCATTGGTCCTGTGCAGCAAGGATAAAACCTTCAGTTTCCGCTTTCAACCCTGCACTACGTAGCCACTGATGGGTACGGGTTTTGTCTACGTCAGCTTGTTTGGTACGGGCAGAGTATTGGCCATGAAGCGGTTTATCTTGTCATTGTTTCTATATCTGGTCGGTTGCATTCGTCTTTGCTGTCTTTTTTTTTAAGTATTTTGCAGTTTTAGCCGGTGTATTGTGATATTATTATTATTATTATTATTATAAAGAAATAGTAGCAGTAATAGTGATTAGTCGCTTAAATCTACCGTTTATTATTACGGTTATTTCACTTATAGCAGTATGTATTATTATTAGTATTAGTAGTAGTAGTAATATCATTACTATCATCATTATTAGTAGTAGTATATGTAGTAGTAGTAGTAGTCCTAACACAATTAAAAAATTAAAATAAAAATATTAGTTTTCTTTATCAGAATGAGTTCTTAATGTAAAAGGAAATATTTCGAAAGACAAAAGGAATATAGATCAAGGTGAATATTTTTGAAAGTAGAAGTTGGAAGTTAAAGGTGTGGGCACAGGGGAAAGGGTTTCATGCCAGGCCACCCACCCCTTCTCACCGCAAGATTTTAACCAACAATGAGGCCGTTTATTTATATTT
Organism: Acanthosepion pharaonis; assembly: GCA_903632075.3. NCBI lineage: Eukaryota > Metazoa > Mollusca > Cephalopoda > Sepiida > Sepiidae > Acanthosepion > Acanthosepion pharaonis. Next base: position 859,547 of record CAHIKZ030000491.1, read on the forward strand.
TTTTGTTTTTATTTGTTTTATTTTTTTAAACCTTTGTTTATTTTCAGTCTCAAATTCTTCAACCACCCCCGCACCCGCCACTACAAATGACACCCACCACCCAACCAGAACCAATCGATCCTCTTTAAATCTTCTCCTCTCTCAGCACCTCCCTCACAAAGCACCACTTCTCACCTCGTTTCCCCTCCTCCTCCACCTCAACAAATAACAAGGCGTTTTCCCCTTACGATACACGTTTCATCTTACTTTTCATTATTCAAATAATGTTTATTTATTATGTCGCCCATTATTTTAAAGTCATTTCCTTTTATCAGCTTTCCACGGGAGGGGAACTTTTCGTTGTATTTTATTTGATTTATCCTTTTTTTTTTTTTTTTCCTTTTCTTTTTCTTAACGAGAAACTCTTTTGTTCATGTTTTGCATTGTTCCGTTCCATTTAGTTTCGTTCCGTTTCACTTCGGTTTCTTTTGTACTTTTCTTATTTTTGGCAATATATCTTTCACGTTGTTGACTCGTGTCTTGCTTTTGTCTTATCTCCGATTTTGGTTTACCGTTTTTCCTTTTCGAAATACTCTTCGGCTTTCATCATTCTCTGCCCATTATTACTCTTTCTGGGGTGGCATGCTTCTTATCATCATTAGCTCTGTCAGTGACTGGTGCCCCCCCACTTCCACATTCAATTTCATACGCTCTCTATTAGCCCACCCCCTCATCATCTCCCCTCACTATCTTTCACTTATTCTCTCGTTTTATTTCACTTTCTCTCTCTTTCTTTCTTACAAGGTTTATTAAATGTATTTATAACTACCGCTTGCTTTCTACCATCACATTTATTTCATTCCCTCGTACATACACACACATACACCACCACTCCCCCAACATACACACACATATATATATGTATATACATATATGTATATATGTGTGTGTGTTTATGTGTGCGTGTATATATATATATATATATGTACACATGCATACACATTTGAACAGTTTCTACACACTCCGTGTCTAGAAAAGAAAACACTTGTTCGAACACGAAAACAATTAAATAAAATCTTCATCGCTGTCTGTTATTTTCAATATAACATGTATAAATGAGGATTGCTTCCTAAATATACAATATATATATATATATATATATATATATATATATATATATATATATATATATATATATATATATATATATATATATATATATATATAATTTATATATTTATATATATATATACATATATATGTACAAATTATATATATATATATATATATATATATATATATATATATATATATATATATATATATATATATATATATATATATATATATATATATATATATATATATATATATATATATATATATATATATATATATATATATATATAGGTAATTTATATTGGCCGAAATGTTTGGGTTCTTTTTTCGTAAGAAGGATAGCAATTGCCTTTCGTCTACGAATATATATTTGTCCTTGTTTAGTCAACCAGGGCATCTATCGACCAAACTGTCGATTTTATAAGATCTTTTCCGCCTGTCACTTTATATATTTCCACGGTCCGATACTCTCACTCTCTCGCCACACACACACGCAGACGCGATTCTCTCTCTCCCTCTCTCTCTCTCTCTCTCTCTATATATATATATATATATATATATATATATATATATAGCCATATCACGTTGAAACACGTACGATCACTGAACTTAAGCAACGTCGAAACAGATCAATACCGTTTGGATATACCAGGTGCTGTCAGGTTGAATGTGCGGTTGATGTAATGGATAAAGGCCGAGTTCCAATTCCAGTCTGGTTCATTATATTTATTTACGCTCAAATACTCTTGGGAAAGATAGGACTCCACCTCTTCTCCCTCCCCCAAGCCATGGATTAATTAATAAAACTTGTATCAATAAAACCATTATTATCTCACCGCAAATTGAAATAAAATTGCGTACAAAATATTTACATTTCGACATTAAATAAGTCGTAGAGGTTGAGATGCCTCTAAACAAAACCAACCAACCTACCAATTCTCTTTCTCTCTCACTCTCTCTCTCTCTCTTTTTATATATATATATATATATATATATATATATAGGCAGCAATTTTTCATTGATGCATGTTTCATTAAATAATATAGACAATAACATTATCATTGAAAGACGAAAAGAAATCACCATATTAATACATGTTTTAATCCTATCTAAGCTTTCGGCTTACATAAGTCATTATCAAAGATGACAATTACTTTCCAATATATCAACCAATACACGGATGAAACAATAATAGTCTGTTTTTGTTGCATGAAAAATTTCAAAGCAACGACTAACTCGTGTATACGAGACGCGGAAGCGAAAATCGCGTGACAGCTCGTGACATCACACATGACCACGCGAGAGTGAAAACGAGAAGTATTAAGTATGGGAAGCCGTTGGTATCAATTATAGACATTTAAGAATATTTGTGGAGATTTCGTAGTTTATTTTGATCAGGTTAGGTTTCAACTGTTTTATGTATATAGCTTTTAGTATTTGTTTACTGTTTTCATGTTTAAGTATAGTTGTGTTGTCAACAAGTATTTTCCGGAATTGTGTACGCGGCCAGGCATGTTGTTTTAAATACCTAAAAATGTTAGAGTTATCATTCAATGATAATGTTATTAAGCTTATCAGACAATATGAAAGGAACTTACTTAAAATAAATAGACAAAACTTGTCTATATTATTTAATGAAACATGCATCAATAAATATATATATATATATATATATATATATATATATATATATATATATATATATATGTTTAGTTCATAGGGGTAAAAGATCATTATTCAAACATATGTTGTTAAATATAATAGACAACTAATGTCTATTATTGTTGCTCATAAGCATAATAATCTTCTAATATATATAATCTATAATCTTCGTATAGTGGCTTTAGTTTTGGGAGAAATTAAAGACAAAAACTGTCTAATATTTGGATATTTTTTATGCTGTTCAGTGAAGTCATCGTCTTCAAACCTATCTTATTCTTTGTATATCTATCTCTTTGCGTCTAATTCATCATATATCTCTATTTTCACCTTCTTTATGTTATTTCATCTTTATCTGTTCCTATGTATCTCAATACATACCCACAAACACCTGGGTTACCTTGAATGTTTGGAATTGACGATACTACTTCTTGGTATTCAAGAGTAATTTGCTAGACATCACACGGACACCGATAAAACCCCTGAGTCAAATATCTCCCACTCTTCACGATATCAGATTTTATAATCCAAGTCAATATTTTCAAATTAAATTGATATCAACCGATATTGGTAAAATTTTCAGTCTATACTTATATTTATATGAGCAATATGTTCAGGTGTGATTTAGCTAAACATAACTGATCTTATTAAAAATATTCACCACTAAGAATTATCGTGAGGAGAAAGCAATATATATATATATATATATATATATATATATATATATATATATATATATATAATTATTTATTTAAAAATTACAACATAAATATGTTATAAAATCACTACAAAAATAGCCATTTTGTTTCAACACCTCTGGTGTCTTATCAAGTGATGATGTCGAATGTAAAATAAATGGTTTTAAAAGTTTCAAATTAATTAACGATCCTTCGTAAGAGGAAAATGCTTTTACAAAAGCTAGAATGACCAATCAAAACACAAGTATAGGAGAATTCAAAAAACTTGACAACAAATTATGGTTATAATAGCTATTAAGAGCTTTAAAGTTAGGGTTATACTAAAATAGAATTTATTCTAACCAATACGTGTTAAATTATATGATAAAATTTGATATTAAAATTAAAAGTAAAAAATTACCAATTTTAAAATCTAAATTTAATCTCTATTAAGTTTAAGATTATAAAATTATACTTGGGTATATATATATATATATATATATATATATATATATATATATATATATATATAGGATCGAAACCTGACTGATTTGGCATCAGTGTTGGAGATTTTTACCTTAAGCTATTGACTCTCGGCAATAAACACGCCAGTGACTCAGAGTACTCTATTCAGAGACCTTTGCATTATATATATATATATATATATATATATATATATATATATATATATATATATAATATGGTTGGATTGATGTGAGTTTGTGACTCTGGGTTTCACGCTTTTGCGATCGCCAGACAAACTGATTAATTTTTTAAAAAATTTGGGTTTATGTAGATTGCGTGTATTGGTGTTATTATGGAAGTTGGGGGTGGAGACCGTCGTAGTGATGTCACTCATGCTAACGCAAACATAGATGCATGTCCGTACACCCGATGAGGTACGCAGACACGCATACACACTTGCTCGTCCGCTGGGGTTCATACATATATAAACATATGTGGACAGTATGGGATTTGACATATATATATATATGGGTTGTGGTGTGTCTATACATACGCATTTCTATGCTGAAATTCAAAGATCGGAAGTGTAGCGAAAATTTCTCGTGAATGTATACATGTCAGCAATCAGAGCATTTTTCTATTTTTTCACGGAAAATAATATTTCCTATAATATATATATGCTATATATATATATATATATATATATATATATATATATATATATATATACATAGCAAGACAAATGTACCAAATGTCGCTCAGAGGTCGAAACGCATTGGCTATGATCAGTTTTCCTTTTGCCTTTATTCATATTGTCATTTCACAGATATACTATCTTAACTTTTTACACACTTACACACACACACACACACACACATATATATATATATATATATATATATATATATATATATATATATATAGAGAGAGAGAGAGAGAGAACAAATAGATATGTATATATATCAAGTAGTCTCTGTCTGTTATCGAAATCCAATTCATCAGACATACAAATTCAAAAGAAAACAGAAAAACAACTGCAGGAATAATATATATATATATATATATATATATATATATATATATATATATATATATATATATATATAACATTCAGCGAAATTATCAATCGAATTTAACATTATTTGTCGCAGTTTAGTCTTGCCTCCTAGAAACCTTTGCTTGATTTTTTTACATGTCTCTTTCAATGATGAGCCAAACATTTTCTATCCGTTCTATTAATTTGACGTCCTTGGAAACATTTTTGGGTCAGATGGGCAATAGTCAGTTTTGAAGATTGAGAAGCATCACTGTCTTGTCTGAAAAAATAATATTTACTTAAAAATTCGTGATTGTCACTAAAAATGCATTTCCCAAGTACTTACAATCCATGTTTCCTTTCATCTTGATACCATCAGCAACTTTGAAAAGACCATGACTTCCTACAAAACTAATAAAAAAAAAAAACTTGACTCTATATACCCCTTCTTGTCTTCTTCATGCTGATTGACAATATCCATGAAAAACCAAAATTCTAGCCATGCCAACATGCGTTCAACTCGTCTGGCATCTCGCTCTCACTTTTCACTGTTAAATGTAGCCGTCTCTTCTACTCCAATAGCTTCATATCTCGCAATTCCCGTCTGTGGAACTCCCTCCTCTTTTTTTGTTTCCCTGATATCTATAATCTCAAACTATTCAACTGTAATGTCAATCGACGTCTCCAGATGCCTTGATCTATCCCCCTATCCTTCTCTTCATCCTTTCCTCTATCACTCCTATTTGCTCTCACTCCAACTCTCTGTCACCCCTTGCGTGCTAGTGGCTTCCCGCCTTCCTTGGGTTGAAACGCTTAAAAAAATGCCATCAGATCCATCCAATGTAGCTCTACATTGATCACTAAAAATTATTTGATTTCTACGGTTTATCAACCTTTTATAGGTTATTTAAAGCCAGGAAATATTTTTAGATTCTAAGAATTATTTTTATGATAACAATGATTTACTGATACATGTCTTATTAAGATATAGCTGGAGCAGGGAAAGAGGTGGATTCATGCCTTTCCTAAGAGTATTTGCACGGAAGTTAATATAACGAACTCTACTGGAATTGAAATTTGGCTCTCCGTTGAAAACTTCCGATCTAAGCTTGGATGTGCGGGTGGTGTAATACACCACACATTAAAGCTTAGAGTATCTGATATTCCCAAGCGGTCACCCATGTAGGTACTGACCAGGCTCGGTGTCGCTTAACTTCAGTGGTTGCACCAGCGTTTCAATGTGACGTGGCCGTACTGTTGAGAAATCAGTTTTCTTGTATTTCTTCACCTAACTGACATGTTTCTCTCCATGATGTTGACGTAAAGGCGACTGTTTGGTTGTTTTCATGAATTTAGTTAATGTTCTTAATATTAACATTAACAATTCAGATATTTGATTCCGGGTTGATCTTCTTTTCTTGCTTATTTTTCTCAAATATTTTGTTCACATTTTTAAAGCTATTTGATTTAACTTGAACATAATTTCAATTTCTCGTTTGATTGTCCAGTGGGGTCTCCTCACAGACCGATAATGAGCGTTCCCAGTGTCTCAAATCTTGCGGCTATATTGAGGTTTTATTTTATTACGTCAAACAATAGACTTTAAATTTCGGAAAGTAAAAAATAGATAACATTGATCATATTGTAATATAAAGGCGTCAAGTGGCTTTATAAACTCCCAAAATGCTTATAAGAAATATTTCTAATATAATGATATTATTTGCAATATAATATATGCTAAAAATACTAAATTTTCATGATAATTATCGAAGATCGACTCAGAGTTTCTCTATGGTTCTCTATTCAGGTTCCATATAAGAATTTTTATTTGGTCAATGAAGAGTGAAATTGGCAAGACTCTGAGACAATCTTTAAAAAATTTCGTGAATTTCCAATAGTTTTCATAAAATAATTAATGTCCGATATAGATATTGAACATTTTTGTGTCAAGAATACTGTTCAAAATGATATATATCAAATGATATAATATCATTTATATCAAAAGGTGGAATTATTATTTTAATATAGGTATATATTATAGATATATCAGATAATTATTATAATTATATTATTAGCTAAATTACATATGGTTTATTTATAATAAAAATCTAAATATATGTAAAGAATTATACCAACGTCGTCAGTATGAAAAACAACGTATTTTGAAAATATTGAACTACAAAATAAAGTCATACATAGATAAATGGGAGAGAGAGATAGGGAGATATGGAGAAACTGAGAAATATAGACAATATAATGTGATAGATAGAAAGAGATAAAGATAGAGAGAAAGAAACAGACGAACAGACTGTGATAGAGATAGATAGAAAGAGAGAGATAGAGAGAGTTAATAACAGACTAAGAGAGATAGAGAGAGAAACATGAATACACCGAGACAGAGAGATAGAAAGATATATATATATATATATATATATATATATATATATATAGACATAGAGATATGAATAGACTGATGAATATATATATGTGTGTGTGTGTGTGTGTGTGTGTGTGTGTGTGTGTGTGTGTGTGTGTGTGTGTGTGTTTGCTTGTTTGTGTGCGTGGACATACGAGGCTGTAGCGTTTGCTCCGTTTGCGTTTTGCAGCGGGGGTTCAAGGTATAGATAGATAGATAGATAGATAGATAGATAGATAGATAGATAGATAGATAGAGTGAGTGAGTGTGTGAGTGAGTGAGTGAGGGAGTGAGACTAAGTAAAAGATATGAATAGACAGATAGATAGATAGATAGAGAGAGAGAGAGAGAGAGAGAGATGAACAGACTGAGATAGTGATAGATAGCTATGAACAGACTGAGATAGATAGATAGATAGATAGATAGATAGATAGATAGATAGATAGATAGATAGATAGATAACAGAATAAGATGTATAGATACATAGAGAGAGAGAAAGACTAAGAGAGAAATAGGACTGACATAGATATGTAGAGTGAGCGTGAAAAAAAGAGGAAAACCGACTGATAGATAGATAGATAGATAGATAGATAGATAGATAAATATAGATATAGACAGAGTGAGAGACTGAGAGAGCAATAGGGAGATATTAAGATCGTGAAATAAATATAAACTTGCACATAGATAGATAGATAGATAGATAGATATGAACAGGGATATATACATAGAGAGGAAGAGAGAGAAACACTAAGCGAGAGATGTGAATAGACATAGAGAGAGATTGAGAGAGAGAGTGAAAGAAATAGATCAACAGACTGAGATAGATAGATAGATAGATAGATAGATAGATAGATAGATAGATAGATAAAGTGAGTGAGAGAAAGAGAGAGCGACACAGCGATATAGAGACATATAGATATGAACAGAATGAGATAGATAGATAGATAGATAGATAGATAAAGCGAGAGAGAAATATAGAGAGAGATTCATAAATAGGAACAGACTTAGATAGATAGATAGATAGATAGATAGATAGATAGATAGATAGATATAGACAGAGAGACGGAGAAGGAGAGAGATATTAACAGCCTGATAGAGATAAATAAAAACAAAGTGACATAGATATGGAAATGGATAGATACACATTTAGAGAGAGATAGAATGGGATATAGATAGATAAATATATAAATATAGATATATAGATATATATATATATATATATATATATATATATACATATATATATAAGAGAGAGAGAGAGAGAAAGTGATGAACAGATTGAGATAGATAGATAGATAGATAGATAGATAGATAGATGTGAACAGACAGGCATATATACATATAAAGATCGATAGAAAGATATGAACAGGGTGAGATAGATAGATAGATAGATAGATAGATAGATAGATAGATAGATAGATAGATAGATAGATATTATTCCATATATAGAGAGATAGTGGAAAATGGCACAAACAATTGCTAACAGACAATCTATATATTCGTGTGATTATTTCACCAAATTTATTGACTATATAACATTATCAAATCTATTGACTGTATAATAATCGTTCACAGTTCGGTATACATAATTTAATTACCGTTATTCATTAAGACTTTACACACACATCTTTATTCCTAGGGACGTGTTCATATATAACTCATCACACACATCCGTGTACTTAGATATGCAAAAGCGCGTGCAAGTCCTATAAAGTCCCGCTGAATCAGCTTCTTTCACCACGAACCGATACTTTGTCGTATCGACTCCCAAGAGGATGCTTCCTCTTGCATTACAATCTTAACTTGTTCTAGTCTATGATCATACATTATCTTCCGCATATATTTCCATACTCTGTACCTATTACCTCTTACTCTAGTTCTTTACTTCGACTGGATATTGGGCCTTGCTCAGGGTGAACAGTATTGTAAAATTAAAAAAGAAAAGTCTACTTACTTGCCTCTGTGTCATGTGCAATGTCATCATAAACGCTTATACTTATGATTTGTAATAAAATCGAGTGTTTCTCTATTTCGAGGCACGCGCCTTTACACATACAATTTTGAAGCTTTGTCACCCACAAACACACACTTTTATATTATATATATATATATATATATATATATATATATATATATATTATACGCTAGATTCAAATATCAATAAATTTATATATAACTCCAAAGATTATATGCGTACGCACGCACGTGCACACACCTTATATTTTAACGTGTGCGTTTGTTGCAGGTTGTTCTGACGCATTTAAATCTACGTTTGCATTATGTATATCGACATTACATAATTAGTAATATCTATATCGCTGTAGGTTGCTAGAAGGTATGAACACATTGACATAGATAGATAGATAGATAGATAGATAGATAGATAGATAGATAGATAGATAGATAGATAGAGGAAAGAAAGAGTGAGAGAGAGAGAGTGAGTAAGGGAAGATGACCATCTGAACAGACTTAAATAGATAGATAGATAGATAGAGAGAGAAGGAGTGAGTGAGGGAGGAGGGAACATGGACACTGAACAGACTTAGATAGATAGATAGATAGATAGATAGATAGATAGATAGATAGATGTGAACAGACTGAGATAGATAGATAGATAGATAGATAGATAGATAGATAGATAGATAGATAGATAGATAGAGTGAAAGAAAGAGTGAGAGAGAGAGTGAGGGAGGGAAGATGAGCATCTGAACAGACTTAAATAGATAGATAGATAGATAGATAGATAGAGAGAGAGAGAGAGAGAGAGAGAGGAGAGAGTGAGGGAGGGAGGAAGATGGACACTGAACAGACTTAGATAGATAGATAGATAGATAGATAGATAGATAGATAGTGAAAGAAAGAGTGAGAGAGAGAGAGTGAGGGAGGGAAGATGAGCATCTGAGCAGACTTAGATAGATAGATAGAGAGAGAGAGAGAGAGTGAGGGACGGAGGGAAGATGGACACTGAACAGACTTAGATAGATAGATAGATAGATAGATAGATAGATAGATAGATAGATGTGAACAGACTAAGATAGATAGATATATAGTAGATAGATAGATAGATAGATAGATAGATAGATAGATAGATGTGAACAGACTGAGATAGATAGATAGATAGATAGATAGATAGATAGATAGATAGATAGATAGATAGATAGTCTGATAAGACCTCGGCCCGAAACTCTTCCCAACTTCCCGAATAAAAAACACGAGGAATTTTTGGCTGAGACAAGAACTTTTCAGTACTATCTAATACTATCATCACGATCATCAATCTTATTGTCATCATCATTGTCGTCATCATCATGATTATTCTGTTCATGACAATCTGTTCGATCCTATTCATCTCATTGGACCCGTTAATCCTCAATATCATTAAATATCAAGTTATTATTATTATTATTATTATTATTATTTTTGATAGTAATAATGTGAATATTGTTATACTAACTATACTTTAGTTCCTTACATCATTTTACAGTCAGTGTTATTGTTAATACTATATTATTTTTCATTTACCTGTTTAGAAATTATTATTTTTTTTTTTTTTTTTTTTTTTTGATTTTTGGCGTTTACACATTTCTTTCCGGGTCCCGCCCAAGGACCTAAGGTTAGAAAAGGCATCATGACACTTTACACTGACAACAACAACAACAAAAAATTACATAGATAAAGCCCTTCGTAAAGTGTGGGCTGTACTTGTCAGAACAATTTTTTGTATCTCCTTTAGGCATGGACTTCCAGGAATCCCTTCAATTAGTCTACTGCAATCTTTTCCAACCAGTCCTAGGGCTCCAACTACAACAGGGATTGTTGATGTTCCCATATGCCACATTTTCGAGATTTCTATTTCAAGGTCCTTGTATTTTGACAGCTTTTTGAATATCTTCAAAGATACATTGCAGTCAGCTGGGACTGCCATATCAATAAGGGGGCACTTTTTTTTGTTTGTGGTCTTTAACAACAATATCTGGGCGGTTGGCTTTGATTGTTCTGTCAGTGTGTATTGTGTAGTCTCATAGAATTGTAACAGGTCCTATCTCCGTAACCGGATCTGGGTGGTGTTCATATCATTCATTATTATTATTATTATTATTATTATTATTATTATTATTATTATTATTTCTTCACTTTAGTGTAATCCCTTACACGAGATGTTGTCGTAATAATTTCATTCTGTATAAATTACATAGTAAATTTTCTTAGTAAAGTCATTCTGTTTGCACAAATTGTGATGTAAAGTGCTACTTAACATAAACGGTGTTTATAGCTTCTTTACATTGATAAGACACTCCTAAGCCGATGAGCAGTTCCCCTCAGAGTACTTTATAAAAATCTCTTGAAACAGGGGCTAACAGGTATCTCGCTATTTTATTCTGTACCTTTTTTTTTTACTGCACCCAGAATTCTATTATAAATATTACAGTTCTGATGTGTTACATTTTTTTCCAGTTTCCATTTCAAGATCCTTATATTTATTACATTTTTTTCTATATTCTTTAAAGGATAGATGTTTATCTGATTACATAGTTCCCAAACATTATATACTGCTTAACCCTATCAGGCCGATGATTTTATTCCTGTCACGATTGAACAGCCAGACAACTAAATAGTCACCGGACAATCGTCTCAACATGATGCTTTTGCTTAGTCTACGTCATTTTTAATATGTCTGTTTGCTGAAGAGGCTTTATAAATGTCGGCGTCTCTACTTTCAGTCCAGCACTCTTTAAACGTTAAAGTTTACTGCCTATGTATATCTACAAGGTACATATTGGCCCTATAAGGGGATTTTTTTGTGCCCAGACATTTAAATTTCCTTTCCGGTCTCAGAGACTTAGAGTCAGAAATGGCTTCATAACATTTTCCACTGAGCATTTTTGTGAAAAAATAAATAAATAAAAAAGATCGTATACATTTTACATCGATAAAGCTCTTCGCAAAATGTGAGTTGTACTTGTGAGTACAATTGTTTGTATTTCTTTATTAGTAGTCTTATTAATATTATTATTAATATTTCGTTCTTTCTTATATGCACTATAATTGTCTATTGCTATCCCTTTGGATTTTGATTCTAATTGACCGGTTTTTAAAAGACACCCACGTGTGCCTACTTTTATTATAGACACGATCTTTGCCTTCATATTACACGCATTTCTCAACTCCCCGAAAAATATGTCCTGGTATTTTTCCAATTTCACTCTTTGACATTCACTCTGTGATCCACTAACAAAACCAATTCTGCAATCTGGAATGTCCTTTATATCCAACTATAAACTCCAGGTTGTCTTGCTTGAATGTCATAGTCAATCAGAATCTTTAAGGCCAATGGTATTTCTTTCTGGTGTAATGGGTAGCAAGCTTGTTTCTCTAGAGCAGTTACGATTGAGTAGTGAGTTTAATCTTTACTGAGTGCCCCTTACTTTCGGGCTTGGAAAATCACTACGCTGATCCTTTTGCTCATTTTCCTAACTGTTGCTATTTTGTAACGTTTCGGGGGTATCTTGCTCTTGCTCTGGCCATTGATTACGTGGTTTAAAATCTCATATCTTTCTTTCTAAAATCTCATATGAGAGGAAGGCCTCGAAACGGTGCACATTCTCTCCTGATGACCCCAGTTTAAAATTCGAGAGGAACACATCAAATTCAGTGAAGTCATATGCCGTAGTGAAGCTCGGTGGAAGTGTCATTGGCATGAGGAGCATTACACATTCAGCTCGCTTCAGGTAAGTTTCAATTACTTTCCAGTAATTTCCTTCTTCTCTTTCCCCGCAGAAACAGCATGCATTTTGAGAGTAGGGATTGTGTCAATATATGGCTTATTTATTTATTTTGCAATGATGATTGATTTGGTTTATCTCTTCTCAGGTATCCTCTGCGTAACCATCTTTTCAGGTATCCTCTGCGTAACCATCTCCATTAAGAGAGAAATTTATTTCCCCAGTTTCTTTCCTACTTTTCCTTCTTACTCCTCTGCCATTGTTTTTGTTTGTTTCGAGAATTTTTTATAAAAGTTTAAACTGGAGCACATTTTTCCAGTCACTCTGTGGCTGTTTAGACACAGCCGTTAATTCTGCCGAGTCTCCTGCTGCCTCCTTGCCTTTTCATATATATCCGTTTGTTGCTATAATCAAATAATGAGTAGGATTTTTACTGCTAATAATTACATGTCTTTAATCTTTGCATTTTTGTTTTGATATGATTTTATCAATGTTGCCTTCGTTCTTTGTTTTAATGTCAAAATATTAATATCGTCATTCAGTTAGGCATTATTATTACTATTATTATTATTATTATTATTATTATTACTATTATTACTATTATTATTATTATTATTATTAGAACTGGATGTGCCGGTATGTGCCGGATATTGGCGCAGAAAGTGAAATAGAGAAACCAAGTTCAAATTCTAAGCTAGCCAGTTGCATCCATTTTTACACTAATGCACTTGGGAAAAGCATAAATTCATCTCTTTTTGTCCCCAGTTTTGGGTTAAATAGCAGGTTATAATGGACCTTGTAGCCTCTGGTGTCAACCAGTCTAAGAGAAGGAAAACTCTATATTCCAAAGTATGAAGAAGACCTAGGAGTGTATTTCTGTTCCCAGGTAAATAAGAAAAGTAATCTGTAGAGAGGCATGATCGCCTACATCCTGAAGAGATTCAAAAATATTAGAAAATTTCGTCAATTCCAACTTTTGTCCCTATCACCATCATTATAAATGGTGTTGCCAAGTTTGTTCAATTTTATAATCTTTTAAAATATTTCGAAATTTGAAATGGAGACTTACTCTGCTCTCTTTCTGCTTATGTGCCATGTCCTTTAAGGACGTAGGCGATCATGGCTCTCCACCTCCCTCTATCTCTTGCAACTCTCAACAAATTCCTACCCTCAGCTCCCCCCCCCCCGACCACGTTCTATCATCGACTTGCTCAAGTCCGCCAGGTATATCACGCATTGTTTTCCCTTGTCTCTCTTTCCCTCTATTCGACCCGTGAATATCAGATTCTCCAGGCCCTTCCTGATATTAAGTATAAGCCTCCTCCTTGTTTGCAACCTCTCCAAACTCTCATCGTTGCTCACACGCTCGGCCCATGATATCCTTAGCATCCTGCTGTAGAACCAGATCTCTGTCGCCTCGAGTCTCTTTGTCATCTTTGAGGAAATCGTCCAACATTCGCTGCTGTAAAGAAGAATAAATGTCATGTAACAGCTCAGATGCCTGAAAATGTTTATTTTCTCATCGGTGTTTGTAGTAAGGAAGGATAATAACAAAGGTTGGTTAAAATTGAACAGAGACTGAATGATGAAGGGTGTTGAGCCAATGATTAAAGTTAAAATATTAATTTTTTCTTATTTTTGTTTTTTCTTTCATATTTTTTCTTTCTTTTTTTTACCTCAATCGGAACATTGACCGCTAGTGTGAGTGATGAATATACACAAATCTCATCTACAAGGCCGACATAAATAAATCTAATAAGCTTTGCATAATCTGACACAACATTATAGCACTTGATCACTCAATGAAGAATGTACTCAACAGAGGACAGAATTGTTCCAGGAAACATCTCGTACTATGGTTGGTGTCTAAATTCATATTAACTGCGCTTCTTTCATGGGGAAATCAAACCGCTGGCTGATATGGATTAATACTAATCCACACCCTAGCCTGGATTCTGTAGGAAATCTGAAATAGGTTTCCAGATTCAAACCAAACTGTGAATTATACATCGCTCTATTCAATGTTACTTATCTTTAAATCTTCATAAAATAATTCATCATAATTGATTCCGTAAATAAATATGATGAATCATTAAAATCATTATGTTTGTCAATATAATGAATCCTTAAAATCGTTGTTTGTCAATATAATGAATCATTAAAATAATCATGTTTGTCAATATAATGAATCCTTAAAACATTATGTTTGTCAATATAATGAATCCTTAAAATCATTATGTTTGTCAATATAATGAATCATTAAAATAATCATGTTTGTCAATATAATGAATCCTTAAAACATTATGTTTGTCAATATAATGAATCCTTAAAATCATTATGTTTGTCAATATAATGAATCATTAAAATGATCATGTTTGTCAATATAATGAACCCTTAAAATCATTATGTTTGTTAATATAATGAATCATTAAAATCATTATGTTTGTCAATATAATGTACCATTGCTTTTCAATATAATATTATGAGAGGAGTATCAGGAATTAATTTACATTCAGTAATCTCAAAATCGAAATATAATCCAAGAACTCCTCTGATCTGCAAAGGGAGATTTTTGTCGAATGTAAATAAATTGATATAAAAACGAGCAAATGTTACTATTGTAAAGTTTTCTGACGTTATTTTTGTTTTAAATTTACTATGTATTCATTAGATGAGAATAGAAAAATACGATGTCTTTTCGGGAAGGAAGATTGTCAAGCGCCATTTTGGAAAGTAGGAGACCCTTAAGAAATATGAGTCAAAATCTGAAATATTACAGATGTTTAAACGGCAAAAAGAAAAATGACAAGGATAACACCTACCTCAAGCACGGTGAACATCTTGGTAGATAGATAGATAGATAGATAGATAGATAGATAGATAGATATGAATAGACTGAGATAGATAGATAGATAGATAGATAGATAGATAGATAGATAGATAGATAGATAGATAGATAGATAAAAAAAGGAAATAAGAAGGGCATACAGTGAACACACATAAATACATCTGAATACAAACGCTACGGCGCTTTCATTAGGCGAAACAAAACGTCCAATCCACTTAGGATTGATTCAACTTTAGATTAAAATTGGATAAACATTTAAATTTAAATACTCGTGTCGCTACACGTCATATATGCACGTACACGCAAAAATATGCTTGTAACATATATATATATATATATATATATATATATATATATATATATATATATATATATATATATATCCAGCTCACTTTTTATGTATTGCTATGCATATTTGCGTGCATGCCCACTGACACATACATACAGATGAAAACGTTTTCGTACACAAGTTCTCAAATTAAATTACATTCATATATATATATATATATATATATATATATATATATATATATATATGTTACATACATATATATATATATATTATGTGTGTTTAGACATATAAATGTGAAATGTCGTCTTTACGATCAACATTATGCGAATTTTCTCTAAAACAAAACGAAATATGACAACTTGAAAAAAAAGAACAGAATTATTTTAAACTTAATTTTTTCAACGTTTCTACTTTATTTTTCAAACATATAATTATTTTTGTCTGCTGGGAGACTTTCTTCAAAATTCCCATCATTTTCTTCTTTTACCTTTCTTTTTTTTTTTTTTTTCTTTGAAATTTGTTTTTTGGTTTGTTTGTGTTTTTTGTTTTGTTTTTTTTTTCTCACATCTTTTATTCCAGACTTCCACTTTTCTTTCTCTTCCTCCGTTTTGTTTTCCTTCAATATTTTTTTTTAGATTTTTCTTCTTTTGCATTTTAATTGTAACTTCTTCTTTGAATCTAAATTTGCATACGTTTGTATAAAACTTTGCATCACAATTGGTCTTAACGAATTCGATTGTTGCTAGCTCACCGGATAGGCAATGATTATTGTGATTTTATTCAACTCGCTATCCCTTTTGCGGCTTCGGGCTGTGGAATATTCATTGAAGAAATTTAAAGCGATATTTCTGTTGGGGATAGGCTTGGTGTAAAGGTTTGAATAACGTGAATTGCAGATCTCCACTGACTGACTGGCCAGATACACTGTGAGGCGTTTGTATGGGTGGCGGAACGGACATAACGGACTGTAAAGCTGTCGGCTTATCCCTGGAGAGGGATTTCGTACAGGAGAGAAAGTGAGTTTGCAAAAAGAAGGAGAAGCTTGGAAATGAGGCAAAAACAGAAGTAGAAGGATTAATAGAAATTGGAAAAGCAGAGTGATGAAAAGATATAAAAAGGAGGGGGAAGAGAAAAAAAGGAAAAATGATGCAATAAAACCACAACAAGAAAAAGAAGAGAATGAAAGTTATGATGATTGAAATGTAGAAAGTAGAGAGAAAAAATGGCGGAAAAGAAGCAGAATAAAATTGTTGTAAGGAAAAGGAAAAAAGAAAAATGTAGATTAGAAGGAAATGAAATATGGAATGAAGGAATAGGAAATAATTTGGATAAGAATGAAAAAGAAGAAGAAGAAGATGAAGAAGAAGAAGAAGAAGAAGAAATAGGAGAAGAAGAAATGGAGAGAACAATTGGTATAAAAAGACAGTAGAAGAAAATAGAGAGTGAAAGATGAAACAGAAAGAAAATAGAATGATTATAAAATGAAGGACATGAGAATCATGAAAAAAAGGAATGATCTGATAAAGAAAAACGAAAAATATACTGAAGAACAAAGAAGAAAATTAAAAACGAAAAAAATAAGAGAATAGAAAGAATAAAAAAGAGAATGGAAGAAAATATATTTAACAAGAGATAATGTTGACAAAGAAAGAAAGAAGAAAGATGATAGCAAAAAATATAGAAAAGATAGTATTTTTAAAGAAGGAAAGAATGAAGGAAAAATATTTATGTAAAGAACAACTGAATTAAATTTATGTTAAAACTTTTTAAAAAAGTATCGAGATCAAAAATAGCGAAAGTTAGGAGAAAAAAAATGAAAGATAAAAGTTTTAGAATAGTTATAAAATTATCTGAGTTGAAATAATTCCCGCTAACAACAGTTATGGCGGGAACCACGGTGATGTCGGGAAAGAAGATGATATCAGCCATTACGACATTAGAACCATCAGAAAAATAACTCACGTTCACATACCAAAGTAAAAAAAAAAAAAAAGCAAGACAAACGTAAAGACAAAAGAAGGAAAGAAAGAATGAAAAATGCTAAGAAAAAGAAAATAAAAATAAAACTCCTGCAATAAACGACGAATAATTCGCATTATTTTTAAGTAAAAATTATGAAAGAAAAATATAAAAATTTAATAATTTCTATTTTTATAATTTACCGCGCTCTCGAAAAGTTTCTGTTTTTATTCATTGTTTTTAATTTTAATTTTATTTTAAAAGAAACCTTATTTGCGTATGTGCGCATGCGTTAGTGTGTTCCAACGCATGCGTCTTAGAAACGACTCTCTGCGGGTATATGTGTATAAATAGATGTGTCCGTTTGTGTACTTTTATATGTATATATGTGTAGACGAAAGTTTATCAGTATTTTAAAAAACAAGCTTGATAATAAGTTTATCCAATGTCTTCTTTTTCAACATTTTTTTTCTCATTCTTTTTAATTTTTCTTCGAATTGGGAATTATGAGAATGTCTCTGTTGTATGGCTTTTCTATTCAGTTAAGAATTGTAAAAAGAGTTACGAAAGTTTATGTTCGGTCCTTTTCGTCGAATTCCCTCGTTTGCTCGTTGCTATGTCGGCCATGTTTGGTGTTCTAGAAAGAGAATGAAATGCCACTGGCACTGAGGACTGCGTTCTAAAAGAAGATAGAAAAATATAAATCGTTTGCAAACTTGGCCTTCAAAGGAGGTAAAACGACGGGTTATCCTTTTCATTCTTTCTCTCAAATACTTTCATTATGTCTCCCCCCCACTTTTTTTTCTCCAATAACTAACTTTATTTCCATCTCTCTTTCATGTGATTCATATTACTTTCTCTCTTTTATTTATATATTGTTAGACATATCGGGGAAGTAAAAGAAATGGATATGGAGAAAGAGAGAGAAAATTATTTGAGAGAAAAGAAGATACACAGTGATAATCAAGAGATAGATAGATAGATATGAACAGAAAGAGATAGATAGATAGATAGATAGATATGAACAGAAAGAGATAGATAGATATGAACAGAAAGAGATAGATAGATAGATAGATAGATAGATAGATAGATAGATATGAACAGAAAGAGATAGATAGATAGATAGATAGATATGAACAGAAAGGGAACAGATAGCGATGAACAGAAAGCGAATAGATAGATAGATAGATAGATAGATAGATAGATAGATAGATATGAACAGAAAGAGATAGATAGATAGATAGATAGATAGATAGATAGATAGATAGATACTGCTTTTAAACTGGTTTGATTAACTGTGATCTACGATGACCTATCAATGAAACATATTATTTTCTAGCATTGTTCGCAGGAGATAGATAGATAGATAGATAGATAGATAGATAGATAGATAGATAGATATGAACAGAAAGAGATAGATAGATATGAACAGAAAGAGATAGATAGATAGATAGATAGATAGATAGATAGATAGATAGATATGATCAGAAAGAGATAGATAGATAGATAGATAGATAGATAGATAGATAGGTACGAACAGAAAGAGATAGATAGATAGATAGATAGATAGATAGATAGATAGATAGATAGATAGATACTGCTTTTAAACTGGTTTGATTAACTGTGATCTACGATGACCTATCAATGAAACATATTATTTTCTAGCATTGTTCGCAGGAGATAGATAGATAGATAGATAGATAGATAGATAGATAGATAGATAGATAGATAGATAGATATTGCTTTTAAAATGTGATCTACGAGGACCTATCAATGAAACTTTTTATTTTCTAACATTGTTCGCAGGATCATCCTGCAAATAATATATTATTTCCTTAGTTAAAAATTTGGAAGGCCATTTTCAAAACACCACACCATTTTCTTTCAATGTTAATCGGCTGCCATGAAATCCACTACTCTCTGGGACTTATTGCTACATTTACCAAATGAAATCAGTATTTACAATTGCCATTCTTATTGAATTACGACATGAAGGATCTTGCTGGGAATTAGGAAGACTCTGACATTATGAAACAGTCCTAGTGCGTCATATTTGTTTCTGTTGTCGTAAGGAATGGATTCAAAGAACGACATATGATAATTCTACTTAAAGAACGAAATATGACAATTCTGTTTAAAGAAATGGAGTTGAACACATATAAAAATCCTATTTGTAGATAGACATATGACAATTTTATTTAAAGAAATGCATAAGACAGTTCTCTTTAGAAAAGAGATATGACAATTCTATCTACAGAAATAGATATGAAAGAAGAAAAAATCAAAAAGAAAAGGGAAAAGAAAAAAGAACATCGATTAGCGTGAGACTGGAAAAGAGTGAAGAGAAAAGAGAATAGGTATGTTAATTTATTCACTTATTTTTTCTGGCACAGGGTCACAATAAGTAAGCGCTCAAGAGAAACCAAATACAATCAATGTAGCAATAATCCATGAAATTAATTTATTGCCCATAGTTCTACAATATGCAGAATCAAAATGTGGGAATATAAATGGAGGCATAACGTCGCCATCACTAGTGACTTTTCCAAACAACTTTGTAATCGCCATTAAACTCATCCAATTCTTTCCGAATCCTCTGCATTGTCCTCAAATTTACGCCCAAACACTCTGAAATGTTCGTATTTGTGGTTCCGGATAGAATACCAAGTGCAGCATGCTTTTTCCCACTTTCTGGTGGGGTAAATTGCGTCAGGGTACTCGTTTTCTCAAAGACGGTGACCAACTGACCCTTCTATATTGTGCAGTGGACAAAATAAAAAAAAACAAAGCGCATGCGCGAAATTAAAATATATGGCGTCAATTTACCCAACGCACCCTGAAGCATATATATATATATATATATATATATATATATATATATATATATATATATATATATGTATGTGTGTGTGTGTGTAAAACATATAAATATATATATATATAAAAAAATATATATATATATATGTGTGTGTGTGTGTGTGTGTGTCTCCGTTTTTTATTTACACATATTTCAAAATGTATTCTTGTTTTTTTTTTTTTTTTGGGGGGGTGTTAATGATCCTTAGATCGATTTTTTTTCTTTCCATAGATTACATAGACTGAAAGAATTTAAAGAAACATATGCAAAGTGTTTACTACAATTCAATGTTATTAAAATCTATATAGGCATGAAAACCTAAAATTGAAAACACCACTAGCCGAAAGATATATTAATAAAATAAACAGAATTATAGACAGAAATGGCAAAATCTTTGTATGGAGGGATAAATGCTAATTACAGAAATTAAGAACATGAATTGCTGTCATTTATGGCCTGGTGCGCCCGCTGTACGTCTCGTGGTCCTCGGCCAGAGACGAATATGCAAGATGATAGGTCATGATCTGTCATCTAGTCTACAATCGCAATTACACAGACATACTGTGGCCTCCCTCTGTCTCTTCTACAAATATTTTCACGGCAACTGTTCTGACGATCTACTTTCGCTGGTACCCGGACTACACGAATGTAAACGTGCTACCAGGTTGGCCCACACTTACCACTGTCAAAACGGTTAAATATGACCGTCTATTCTTCTCAAAGAACTTATTTTCCAGCACTTGCCACCTGTAGAACTCCCTTCCCCTTACTTGCTTCTTCGATGAATATAATCTTCAAATATTCAAGTGTAATGTCAATCGACATCTGACACCCTGAGATTGTTCCCCATCCTTCTGTATATCCTTTCCTCAAACACGCCTCTTTACACTTCCTCTCAATCCTGGGTAACGCCTTGCGGGCTAGTGGCACTGCCGCCTTGCTTCTTGGGGTGAATTGACTTAAAAAAAAAAAAAAAGGTGGGGGTGTGACACGATAAATATGGACTCAATCACAAAAGACTCCGCCCAAGCCAGTCTCCATAGTTTGTATATGTTGCCACGTGTCCATCAACACAGAGCATTTCAAGAGATACCAACACAAAAAGATTGCATCTTCATGTACTTGAGATGCAAACATACCACCATGAATTATCGACAACCAGAATCCAATGATAATCAGATGCAAGATGATTTGTCGATTGAGGTATCAACTGAAGATTATTCAGTGTGATTTTCCCAATAAAAGCTGCTAGATGGTCGTTGACACTGTATAAGTGTTCATACGCTTCTTTGATAGCTTTTATTTTGAATCCCACAGCAACCTTCTTCATCGAATAGATATGATGACAGGACCGGTTTAGTCAACGATCATCCAGCCATGCAACAGGTAGTAAGAGATTACATTAATTCCAAGTAGCATTCAAAGAATGACCTATTGATAATAATGAAACGATGTGATAACACCGTTCGCTCTTCTCACATATATGCCCAGTATCTGTGACATAAAGACAGAAATCCCAGAATGAGATCTTTCAATACGGGATGGGACATTTCATCACCGCCGACTCAACACCAGCCAAATCAATTCCAGAACAACTGACCATCAACCTACTCAGTGCGTGATCAACTCAACGCTGGCATCAAATTCATATTTTCAGACCGGTGTTGGGTGTTATAGTGTGCACATATCTTAGATCGGTTTTGAGTAATAGAGATTTTGAAAATTTGGCTGTTTGTATTACTGACTTATTAGTTACATTTTATATATATATATATATATATATATATATATATATATATATATATTGTCATCTACAGACAGGCTCTTTCGCTGTATCGCATCTCTTCAGTGTGGCTTTGGTATCAGTCAGAGATTCTACTCCTAGGCTATTGTCACACAGTAGAAATGAAGGGAAATTTGAACGTTTTCTATGCGAAATATGTCAGTGGCCCGAAGAGCTCAATTCAATTCGGTTGAAGAGAAATACGCTAAAAGCGGTATGAGCCAGTATTTTTAAAATTACCCTTTTCTCAAGAGAGCTCAACCAGAGCATATATATTGTCATCCACAGTCAGACTGCTTCACTCTATCGCAGCTCATCAGTGTATATATATATATATATATATATATATATATATATATATGTATGTATGTATAACAAAAAAAAAAAAAAAATATTATTATGATATAAGCTCTACTTCTGTATGGAGCACTGTCTTCTTAAAAAATAAAACAAAAAATACTAAGGAACTCCGGATTATGCACCCAACGTGTTCTTTTCTATTTTCTGCATATCTGCGCACTTATATATATATATATATATATATATATATATATATATATATATATATATATAATGTATGTATATAAATATATATATATATAAATGTGTATGTATATAAATATACACACACACACACACACACACACATATATATATATATATATATACAATTTACATATATATTATTTATATATTATATATGAGCGGTACCTGTTGGAAAGCGTTCAATATCAGTGATAGAGCTAACATATTTAATTGGACTGATGTGATCTAACTATATATATATATATATATATATATATATATATATATATATATATATATATATATATATTTAAAAAAGAAAAACAGACCATTTTAAGGTACCATTATAATAATTTATTTCATCAGAGCCTTTTAAAGGAGGCCGGATCATCAGATAGCACTTCCAAAAATGAAATGTAACGAAAAAAATCTTTTTCATTTCATCCTCCTTGGAATTAAACATACGGATTACCAAGTTCTTCATAACTTATATATATATATATATATATATATATATATATATATATATATATATATATATATATATATATATATATTATATATATATATACCTCTTTTTGTGTTTGTTGTATTCTTATTTGCTCTTAGCCAGCACTCTTTTTTTATTAAAGCCTTCGTCAAGGTGCTTCTTCTGTTCCTTATTATATTAGGGGTACCCGAGTTATGATTTTCTTCACTCCCCGGACATCGGGCTGAGATCAAAATCTCCTAAATGTCTTTGTGCGTAAAAATAAAATACATTTTACCTCTCAACTGTATTTTTCTCTTCGGACCGAGCGTAACTTCGTTGTATCTTTGTCTTCGGTTAGAGCGCAACTGAAAATATTGAGTGATGGCCAGTCTCGGGGGAGAGTTCCAGGGCAGTGCCTTCCACATTGCACGAAAGTGCGTGCGTGTGTGTGTGTGTGTTTTGTGTGTGTGCGTGTTGGGGGGGGGTTATTTTTGGTCCTGTGTGCACGCGTTCAGACTCCACGATATTAAACTGTCCTTGTGTAGCATCCTGCCAGCCTTGGGTAATAAGTAAATACAATCTACCTACGAACTGCCTTTTATCTCTCAAATGTGTTTCTGTCTTCGGATAGAACACAACAGATAAATGAGGGATGCTTTTACCGGGGATTCCAACTCTGCGACAGCATCTCCCCCATTGTGTCAAAGAGGGAGGGTTGGTGGAAAATCGATGCCAGCGTGACTTTGGTTGCTGGGATCGGGTAGTTTTATGCCTTATCCCAGGTGAATGCGCTAGGCTCCCCACAGGGCTTGCATCATATCTCGTCACTGTGGGTGGACGAGTACATACAAAGTGTAGTATCTGTTGACGTCCCTAATACTAATTGTAATATTAGTCTCTTCTTTGTAAGAAAACATTCGGCATCTACTGCTCGAACATTATTTCTTAAATCAGTTATTCCGGGAAAATTAGTTTCTCAAGTTAATTGGCTGTTATTTCCCTTTCTAGTATTAATGGGAGTTTCCTTCCTAACTTTTTTTTTTAAGGTAGTTTTGAAAGTGAACATCTTGATTTTCTTTTCGATTTACGTGCTGCTGTTGAAAGTCTTCAAGTGCTGTGGGTTTTTGCAATTTGATAAAGTTCTTCGTTCGTGATTCTGTAATGCCAATCCACGAGATCCAAAGAATGACCGTCCGTTTCAAAGAGGATCAATCCTCTTCAGCCTTTCCACGGTTCTCATAAAGAGCTGAAAATAGTTTCGTAGAACTTGAATCGAATATAGTTAAGATTTAATCTCAAATACAAGAGCACGACAAAAATAGACATTACAGATGTACTTGTCATTCTGTAATCATAAAAGTCGGACAAACCCCAGTGATCAGTCTGCTAATGAGATAATTCTTAATAAAATAGACAGCTATTGATGTCCTTCTGGTTGTAGCACTTTACACAAAGTTGTCTCCCCCTGTTAAAGAGATAAATGTTGAACGATATATTATCTCAGCTGAAATTGTGAGAAAACTGAAAGAGAAATATTACATATTATTAACATTGAAGGCTTTTTTTTTAATGTTTATATTTCTACTGCACGCTCGACCAACATAGTAAAGAAGCATAAAAAATTCGTATGAATACTGAAGAGCAAAGAGGAAACTTGAGGCAGCAGAAATGTAGTTCTACAGGAGGATGGTAAGAATACCATGAACCGCACATGTGATAAAAGTGATAGTTGAAATTTGTAAGACACATAATGAGGAAAGAGGGCTTGGAAAATTTGATACTCACAAAACAGACTGGAGTCACGGGGCACAGAGGAAGGCAATGCTTGACATACTTCGTGATGATGAGTAAATGGATGGCAGAACAAGGTTTAGGCATTATAAAAAAAAAAGAAACAATTTATTAAGAGTCACAAAAACAGAAAAACGTTGATCGCCTTCATTCTGAAAAGGACATGGCAAATAGAAGAAGATGCTTTTTTTTATCAAATGAAATCTCTCAAGGACACATGGCACCGTGGATAAAGGTGTTGGTTAGATCCAGTTTACAGGACCCAAAGAGTGTGAGTTCAATACCCGGTTAAGGCAGTGGAGAACTTTCAGATGGAAATTAACAGGAGATAACTGATAACTGACATCCATTAAACACGGCAAGTGGAACTAGAACAGTCTACCCCAGTGAGCGAAATAAAGGGTCCAGTTCGAAATTCCAACCACCTGAAGAAGGCCGGAGCGTACAAAGGCCGAAACGTTGTAATAAATATAATGCGACAAAGATGAGGACAATAGTCCGAATAATGTAAATAATGTACATAATACTTCATCTCAGAAATATAGACAGACTCTCTATATTACGGTTTTATTTTATTCTCGGTGTTGTATTTTCTTAAATTCTTACTTTTTTCCTAGAAAATGTTTTCCTACAAAATTTTTTCCTTTTCCTAAGTTTATTTTTCCTTTTATGGTTCCACTTTCTATTTTCTAATATTTTTGCATCGTCATGCTATTTTTAAATTCATTTAATTCTCTTTCTTCTTTCTTTTTGTTTTTTTTTTTCCTCAATTTTTCTTGTTCATGAATATTCCCCTGTCTTTTTCTATTTTTTCACAATTTCTTGCCTTCTTTTTCACGCCTTTTTCTTTTCCTTTCATCTTTACACCCTTTCTTTTCCCTTTTTCAATATTTTTCATTATTCATAATTTTCTTCTTTTATGTATTAATTTATTTCTTATCACGGTTATTCATTCTCTTTCTTTATTCGTCTTCTTCTTTTAAATATTTATTTGCTATTTTGGCCATATTTCTTTTTCTCTCTTTGTCACTGTTTATTTTCTTTCTGCTTTCTCTCACTTTCTTTAGCTTTATTGAACAACATATTCACTTTTTTTCTTTTACTATTGTCTGTCATCTTTCAGGCCACTGAATAATTCCATTCTCCCAGAAATGTTATCTTTCTAAGCAAAGAACTGCTTAAGGTACCTTTTGTAGTTTTCTAAGAAAATTGGTTTTCTTTCATTAAGAGGATTCTGTAAGGACCGGACGAAATGGTAATCCGAAGATTCAATTTCTGATGAATTCACTGGATGAGTGAGAAATTCGCAGTCAAGTTGTAAGTTGTTTTTTTTGTTTTTTTTTTTTTTTGCTGACCAACATCCAAGAAACTTGCTGAATAATGTCATCCTGATAGAATATTATGTTGAGGTTTACTGCTTTCATTTGCTCTAATTGAGAGTAATATTTGTTTGAAGCAATGGTATGTTTCATAGGTAAATACTACGTTCCTATTCCATCATATATATATATATATATATATATATATATTGTCTTATTTAAATGATGATTAATCATGGCTCGTCATGTTTAATTTCGCTATCTCCACCATTATTTTGTTGTAATGTACCTACTTTTCAGCGTCTGCTGGTCACAATAAAATTTTAATAAGATTTTGCTTGATCGTATGGAAGCTACACCTTAAAGCGATTAACATAGTCAAGAAACTGTCGATACTTTCTTTAGATAGTATTTCATTTGTTTCTAACAAAATTGTCCTGTCTGATAGTACATTGCTTAACTTTTGGATGTCATCTCTTTGTTTCGTTAATTTATTCTTAACTGGATTTAACTCTCATTCTTCTATATATATATATATATATATATATATATATATATATATATATATATATATAGCCGACGCGTTTCGTCCAAGCAAGAAACGAAATGAATTTATTAAAATAAAGTAACTATTAACAACAAAAACAAAATTATTCCAGTTGCTAAGGACATTTTGTTTTGTTGTTAATAGTTAATTTGTTTTAATAAATTCATATATATATATATATATATATATATATATATATATATATATATATATATATATATTACATTTGTTTTCCTCTTGGAAGTTACCTGAAATTACCTGTAATTGAAAAATAATATCCATAGCTGAAGATGATGAAAGGATTCATCGAAAGTAATTACAAATGGACTGAATATTTAATCCATTTTAAAATTTTTAACAACAAAGATCGTGTCATTCTATGAGTAGTTAGTAAGTTAATGCTTTATTTAATCTGTTAGCGAAGTGAATTCGCCATCAATTACATTAACTTTACTAGAAAATTAATAGAAAATATGCATCCTCCGACAGGAATCGAACCTGTATCCTATACGGAACCCTCATTTAGCCTGACGTGATTCATTTAGCCTGTCGAAAGACGCATATTTTATATGAAAATTTCTCGGACATTCAGGCCGGTTAATGTTGTTAATACTGTTTATTATAAACAGAGCATTACTTAAATATTTGTATTTATAAAAATAACGTATAAACATAAAAAATGTCTTAATATATATATATATATATATATATATATATATATATATATATTGCGGGCTTAGACGTTACGTCACTAAACAGCAATAATGCAGATTAAATGTTTAAAAGTTAAAGATGTGCGTAAGTGTTAGTTTTATTTAACTTCTTATAAATATTGTTTTATTAATAATATTGTACTTTCATTCTACAGTGTAACCCGGATATAAGAGACCCGGATATAAGAGACCCGGATATAAGAGAAACCCGGATATAAGAGAGATTTTCTCTGGTCCCAAATTAGAGCCTTACTTACCTAAACAAAATAGACCAAACCCTGATATAAGAGAAACCCGGATATAAGAGACTTCTTCTACGGTCCCGACAACTCTCTTATATCCGGGTTACACTGTATTTACTCATATATTCCATTTGATTCTAAAATTTGGTATTTCAAGTAAAATTAAATCATTACTGTTTAGTCTTTTGAGTCATGATAGGTTTGTAGGTAAGGTAGTAAGAGTTTATTTTCATACCTGCATGTGGAAATCATCTCTCTCTCTCTCTCTCTCTCTCTCTCTCTCTCTCTCTCTGTACACACACACATACACATTTATATATGTTCTATTTATCTATTTCTATACATAATTATCTTTATATTATATTATCTCTCTCTTTCTATCTCTCTGTCATTGTCATTATCTCCTCTCTCTCTTTTTCTCTAAGTTTCATTTTCATGCTTTCTTTTCATACCGCTCTTCCCCCTCTCTATTCTCTTTATTTCCCAATGGTCTTTGTTTCTCTCTTTTCGTCTTCCTTTTTTTCCTTTTGCCAACTGTCACGACCAATCATTTTCCACCCTTTGACAACCTGTTCTGTTTTTTCGATTTTGCCAAGCCGACATTCAACACCAAAAATAGATCGTCATGTTGATTCCATGTCTTCAGTTATCGATATCCATCCGATTGAACCTCCTTCTCTACCCCCGCCACCTCCGCATTCACATTCCAATAAAATATCGACGCCGCCGCCTCCATCGGTAATAACAGCGATAAAGGTGTAAAATGGCGCTTTCCTAACTGCCATTCGTTTTTATTTTTAAATTTTTTTTATCACTGATTTCAATCTCGGCCACTTCCTCCAGTGAACATATTTTCCCCCAACGCTCATCCTCCTCCAATCATATTTTTCTTCATATCCACTTCATCTTTATTGTTCATTTGCTTCTTGACCTCTTGACCTCTTCCCTGAGTCGTTGTGTCCTTTCCCATGTTTTGCATCCTCTTCCTCTGTCTCCTCTTGAAACTCGCTACTTACTGTTAATCCACATTTCTCCTTCTCCCTATTCAACAGCTTTTCTCTTTCTCTCTTATTCTTTCTCCCTGTTTTATCTTCCCTCTCTTCTTCCTTTACACAGCATTATTTGATATCTGTCTATCCGTCTCTTTTTTCTTTTTGTCTTCCTCTATGTCATTCTTCTTCTTAATTCTTTTTTATTATGTACCTATTATCTTCTTTCTTTCTTTCTTTCTTTCTTTCTTTCATTCTTTCTTTCTTTGTTTGTTTCTTCCTTTCTTTTTTCTTTCTTTGTTTCTTTCTTTCTTTCTTTCTTTCATTCTTTCTTTCTTTCATTCTTTCTTTCTTTCATTCTTTTATTCTTTCTTTCATTCTTTCTTTCTTTCATTCTTTCTTTCATTCTTTCATTCTTTCTTTCATTCTTTCTTTCTTTCTTTCTTTCTTTCATTCTTTCTTTTTCATTCTTTTATTCTTTCTTTCATTCTTTCTTTCATTCTTTCTTTCTTTCTTTCTTTCTTTCATTCTTTCTTTCATTCTTTCTTTCTTTCATTCTTTCTTTCATTCTTTCTTTCTTTCTTTCTTTCATTCTTTCTTTCTTTCATTCTTTCTTTCTTTCTTTCATTCTTTCTTTCATTCTTTCTTTCTTTCATTCTTTCTTTCATTCTTTCTTTCTTTCTTTCATTCTTTCTTTCTTTCTTGCGTCTTTCCTTCAAACTCATATCATTTTCTTTTCCTTTACTTCCTCCTCCTCCGCTTTCTTCTTTGTCTTCTTCTTCTTTAAATAATTAGTGATTACGTTATGTCCATATATGCAGATCTACTCCAACAACACAGTATTTAGCAATAATGACATCCACACAATATTTTCGACCAATAAAGAAGTGATACATTAACTTTGGCCTTGATATATATATTAACTATATTTTTCGTCTTGTCTTTTGCCATATCACGTTGGAACACCGGTTCCGTACGATCACAGAAGTTAGGTCAAGTCGAGCCTACATGGCTGACCTCTTGGAAATACAAGGTGCTATAAGCTTGGATGTGCGGGTGGTGTAATGGATAACGGCTTGGAATTGGATATCGGAGCATCGAATTCTCATTCCAATCGGGTTCTTTAGATCCTCTTATGAGCAAATACCCTTCGGAAAGGAATTCACCTCTTCTCCCCCAGCTATGTGTTAATTATTCGGACCTCTATAAGTAAATCATTATTATCTCCCAAACATTCTTATAATCTAAAACTGTTTTCTGGCTTTAAATAACTAAATGTTTGATAAGCCGTAAATAGAAACAATTCAATTAATCTTGTCTTTTGCCAACAGAGGCCAATAATGACTTGATTTAATATCTCCATTTATTTTTTCCATACGTCCAAATTTCAAAATAAGATATGAGTTGTTAAGTTAGGATCATACGATACGGCCAGGTCATACTGGGCAAGCTGTGACACCTGGTATAACATTTGTTACTACAGTATAACAATAACCTAGGGGTGGTAGTACCTGTTAGGGTCCCAGCTATGGACAAATATTGAACCCCTAAAGAAAACACTGCGAATGTATACAAATACATTTTATTGTAAAATATCAGTAATATATTATTATATAAAAACACCAGCAATACATTTTATAGCAAAATGAAAAACAATACATTTTACCTGTAGTTGAAGGCATGTAATTGCGTGCAAAATATTATGAGTTGAAGTCATAATATTCTGTCCAAAATATTTACATTTCGGCATTAAATGACTCATAGAGGTGTTGATATGCCATTAAACAAGATCAACCGAACCAAACAATAACCGTGGATGACAGTAATTAATTGTTCATATCAGAAAAAAGAAAAAAATACGAAATATCAAAAAAAAAAAAGAAAAAAAAAAGAAAAGGAAGGTTGGTTCACTGTGTCGTGCAAGAATTTTTTCATCTTACACATAAATCTAATAAATCTAGCATTAGTCCTCGAATTGAATCTGGTCTGGTGCTCCAGTTGTTATATCTTGAGATGCTTGAGAAAATTCAAAGAAGTGTCTGCAATAGAATCAACCCTTTTCTGATATCTCGACTTCACTTCCTTTCCTGCCAACGTGACGTGGCTTTCCTCTGTCTTTTTTAAAAAGATTTTCATGGCAACTGTTCTGATGAGATGTTTTCGTTAGTGCCTTGACTACATAAATTCAAGCGTGCAACTAGATTGGCATCTAGGTCTCACTCTTTTACTGTTGTACTAGCTAGATGCAACCGACGTTTCTATTCTAAAAGTTTCTTTTCTCGCACTTCTGACCTGTGAAACTATCTTCCGATTTCTTGCTTCTTTGCCACATACAATCTTAAACCCTTTAAATGTAACGTTAATCGTCATCTTATGGCTTCCCGAAACCTGTTTCTATATTGTCCTTTCCTAACTTCTTACTAAAGTCTTAGCATTCACTTTCACACCCGTTACCCCCACACACACACACACACACACTTGCGTTCTAATAGCAATATCACCTTTCTTTTGAATGGAATGATTTTCATGAAAACATTTTGGAATCTTGCTTTTACTGAATCCTTAAGTGATGAATTTGCTACGTGTAATCGTAGAGAGTCACCAATTAATTAGCCATTTTTTTTTTATATTAAGTTCTTTTAATGTGAATTAGATGCAGTTTCTTCAAACATATAATTAGCCATTACTTTTTAAATATTAATAACATTTAATCATTTTCAAGCAGTCAAGCTACATTTCGTCAATACTATAGTCCGGAGAGCATATTTTGACCAAGATGGTGAAATCTATGTTCAAATGCCGGAAGATACTGTTTCTAATGAATGGTTATTGAATAAACTTCTGTTCCCTAATTTAGTAAATGCTTAGACCCAAATATAAATGACCAATATTTACTTTTTCCTCAATCAAGTAAATGTCTTAGTCTCAAATCTCAACGACGAATTTTTACAGTGACCAAGTAATTGCTTATGAATGTAAACGGCAGATATTTATCGATTCCCGAGCTAAGTAAATACGTATTATATTATAATTAAAATACAGTTTGATTTCGCCTTTCTTCTTCTTCTTCTTCTTCTTCTTCTTCTTCTTCTTCTTCTTCTTCTTCTTCTTCTCATCCTCTTCCTCCTCCTTCTTCTTCTTCTTCTACTTCTCATCCTCCTCCTCTTCCTCCCTCTTCTTCTTCTTCTCCTCCTCCTCCTCTTTCTCCTTCTTCTTCTTCTTCTTCTTCTTCTTCTACGTAACGTGTCCATTCAGGCGATCATGGCTCTTATCACTTTCTAAATCTCTTGCCCTCAATACGCGCCCCATGCAGATATTCACTAACCGCCCCACCCGGTCGGATGTGGCACAAGGCCGAGTTTATTGTGGGGTAACCAAGCCCGTAGTCTCGGCCAAAAATTCTCCGTAGACCGCGTAAAAAACGGGGTCGGGTAGCTGTCTACTTATAACAGACGAGACTCTGCCCTTTGGCATAGCCTCGTCTGGCTTCCTCTTTGCCTGGAGGCAGAGTGTTTGACAAGCACACTGTGGAAGACCACAGTGAATCAAGTGAAGGTTAACTTTACCAAGCCCCACTTTCTCATTAAGTGTCCAAGGAATTTCAGCCGCCTTTTCCTGGCTCTGAGAAAGGTTAGCACTTTATAAAATCAAACAGACAAACTCTTCACGTATATTTCATCTTCCTATTTTCTAATCCAAGAATGGGACAAAACACACACACAAGCACATACACACACACCAAACATATATATATATATATATATATATATATATATATATATATATATATAAATAAATATATATATATATATATATATATATAAACTAAATATATATATATAAACTAAATATATATATATATATATATATATATATATATATATAAAATAAATATATATATATATATATATATATATATATATATTTTATGCAAAACTAGGTAATCTGTATGGATAGACCCAAGGAGGATGATATCCGGAGAGCTCAATGTAAATTAGAGCAAATATGTTTGAATAAAAAACAGACCACTTTTAAGGTTCCATGTAATAAATTATTTCACCACAGCCCTTTTAAATGACTGCGGATCATCAGACTTTACTTCCAAAAGGGCTGTGGTGAAATAATTTATTACACGGAACCTTAATGTGGTCTGTTTTTTATCCAAAATATATATATATATATATATATATATATATATATATATATATATATATATATATATATATATGGGGTGTTGGGAGTATAAATGTAGGCGTGTATGTGTATGATGTGGAGCGTGTGTTTGTGCGTGCATCTCTAGTGGAGGTATCTACATTTCATCAGTCAGTTATTACCGACTTTGGCACGGTCGTCTCTTCAGGCCGACTAGAATAAGAATATAGATATTTAACTGCATTTACTTTCCATATGGGTAAATAGCAGGACGGGCCGGGTTCTGTAGACTTGGATGGCGATTGATCTACTGCAGAAAGAAATGGCCAACTTATTGCAGGAAAAAAATCTGCCTCGTCAGTCATGTATCGAAAGCGTGTATCACGCATGGCACATAACTGACTGACTGACTGACTTTCCATAGAAGCAAACAATACGACATATTCATGAGTAAAATTACCACTGCCATAGAGCCTGCCTATAAATCCCACCGAAATATATATAGTACAAAGAGGTTTTGTAGATAGTTCATAAATTTAAATTTGAGTTAAATTCTTCTATGTACCGTGTCCCTTCAAGATGTTGGCGATCATGGCTCTCCACAATGTCCTGTCCTTTGTCGCTTTTAATAAATTTTATCTTTTTTTTTGTTATCTCTGCTAAACCTTGTTCTGCCATCCATTTAGCAAGCTCGCTAGGCAGGGATTGCTTTCCTCTGTTTATCATGCCTTCAATATATCCTGTGAGTATCAAATTTTCCAAGCCCTCTTTCCTCATTATGTGCCCCAGAAATTACAATTGTTTCTTCCTGATGTTAACTGAAAGTGTCCTTTGTGCTTCCATTTTTTTCTAAAGCTTCCTCATTGCTCACATGTTCGGTCTATGGTATCCACAGTATCGTTCTGTAGAAGCACGTTTACTTCAAGTCTCTTCTTCATCTGTGAAAAGATTATCCAGCATTCACTGCCATATAAGAGGCCTGGTATTACATAAAGGTTCAGTATTCTTTTTTGTTGTTTCTAACGAAAATTATTCTGTTCTTTGCTTAACTTTTGAAAGACATCTTTCGCGATCTCAATACGACTTCTGATTTCAGTGTCACACTTTCCATTCAAATTCTGTTAAAATAGACAGATGTTTAAATTAGATATTAGATATAATGTTAGATATTTAAATTGCTAAAATTTAGATATAAATTCATTATATTTTGTTAGAACGAATGTAATTGCCGTTTTTAAATAAATACAATGATCTGAAAACTGCGACGACTTTCCTTGTAACCAAAGGAAAAAGGTAATAAAAAAAGAAAGAAACATTGTTTTTTTTTTTCCTTTCTCACTTTTTACTTCTCTTTTTTCTTTTTCAGCAAATATTTGTTACTTCTTATTTTCTAAAATCTCTTTTTCTTTTACGTACCTTTTTCTGTCTCTCTTTCTTTCTTTCTTATTCGAATTTCCCTTCTTTTTTTATTTGTTTCTTTCTTACTAACTAACTCACTCTTATTATATTGGTATTTATTGCTTATCACACGCAGTCATAAATCTCGACGTAGAGCATAATATGAACTGCGACCTTAGCAGCCGTGAGTGTGTCGAGGGTAAGACAGCCAGATAGAGTCCGTACCTGTTCAGATTTGGTTAGAATTTAGATTTGTCCTTCTTCTAGACTGATTACCCTATCAAGGCTAAATAATCCAGTCTTCCCTATTGTATACAAGCATTAGGAATTCAGAGATTTCCTTCTGGCTGCCACTTACTCTGACCCACGATTAGAGGACGATGGTTTCATGCTTTTAATGCAAAGTGAATAAACTCTTTGTTCGTTTTGTTTTACGGCATATCAACCTCAATGGGTTATTTAATGCCGACAAAAATTTTATTGTTGGTAATATTTTTTTTTATTTTTCAAAAATTTATTTCTGGTAATAATTTTCCTTCAAATATAGCTGATAAAATTTTTTACGAAAACGTATTGCTGGTATTAAAAACATATTTCTACACGTTTTGACCCCAGTTTGGGGGGGGGTAAATATTTGCATATAGCTGGGACCCCAACAGGTGTTACTACCTCGGATCAAGGTAGACCTGGGAACAATAGCAATTAAGAGATGGTTCCACGCTCCTCAAAACCTCCTGATCAGAGGCCTTGCTGTTGGACGTAGTTTATCGTCTGACCCAGGACACAGATGTACTTTATAGGATGAAATGAAACAGATTCGGTTAGAATTTGAACTCGGCATGTCAGTTTTAATTACCACACCATTAACAGTTACATTAGTTACATATTGAATAATGATTATACAAGTGTTAAAATCGAGAACATTAAGGCAACGTACTTTTATTAAACTGGCACATGGCTATATTTGTTGAACACTCAGGGAATATCGCTACCAATACTTTTAGTTTTTATTGTATAAAATATGGTTGTTCATTTGTGAATAGATGATGTTATTTAAGTAATTCGAAGAGAGAAAAAATCTTAGGCAATTGTAAACACGGCTTAACCATTACAAGAAACTGTACGCTTAATATTCTTCATCCCGTCTTGGCCACGAGAAAGTAATATAAAAGTTTTAAATTTAGCACAGAGTATAATATTTTAAATACCTATTCGAAATTATCCATAATATTTTCAGACCTTAAAAGTACAGAGAATTAACTGACATTATCATTGGTTATTTTTCTATCAATCTATTAATAATATATGACATATATATTTGTATATCCCTCTCTAAATATGCATATATATACTTTTTGTGTATATGTACAGATTTATATATTGTATGTAACTGGAATGCAACAGACGTACATTGATGCACACACACACACATATCGGTTTATATTCATACATTCACATATGATTGTTGAAATTCAAGTCGATTGATCTGATAAGTTAACATAAAATATATTACACCGTTCAAAGAGACATATCGAAACGGCGTCTATCTCAATAAAAATATATATATATATATATATATATATATATATATATATATATATATATATATGTAACTATCTATCTCATACATATATATATATATATATATATATATATATATATATATATATATATATATATATATATATGCGTGTGTGCCTGTATACACATACAGACATATATAGAGAGAAAGAGAGACATGGGGAGTGGTGATTTTACAAAAATTCGCTTACGCACTCCACACATACACACACACCTATATATATATATATATATATATATATATATATATATATATATATATATAAAGATGGATATATATATATAAAGATGGATATATATATATATATATAAATATGTCATATTCTTTTACATACATATGAGAAGTATAATTATGTATTTGCGCATAAACACACTGTATGGATATACACACACATACACGCACACACACGCACACACATATATATATATAGAGAGAGAGAGAGAGAAAGAGAGATATGGAGGGGGGATATTGAAAGATGTAAAATAGGAAAACATCCGTCTGAATACATTATTCAGCGCTATATAAATATTATCATCATTATATATATTTTAATATTGTTCAATATATATATATATATATATATATATATATATATGTATGTATGTATGTATGTATGTATGTATGTAAATCGTCATTCGAATGATTGTTCTTATCACTAGCTGCTTTTTATTCTCTTTATCCTTAATTCATTTGAAAAGAAAGCCTCCAGTGATGAAATTATCTGATTTAACTTAATTTTAAATGAATTACTATCTGCAGAGATACGTTAAAATCAAACCAAAAGTAATTACATTCTATGTCTTAGTGTACCGTCACATAATTACATAAACATACGAAGTATCTTCCATAACAGCGCGTTCAGCAAGCAAGCGTCAATTGTATTTATTTATATTAGAAATAAAATGAAGCTTGGACGATCTTCTCATTTTTTTTTCTTTGTTTTAATCTTATTTTTGACAAAATCAAATCTTTCTCGCAGCCATCTTTGAAATACATACCGTAACCTTTCTCTCTCTATCTATCTTTCTCTCTCTCTTTCTCTCTCTCTTCCTCCCACCTTCTCTCTCCCTCCTTCCCCCTCTCTCTCTCATTACGTTCTTGCCTACTTATTTAATATGTATTTAAAAAAAACATTTATACGCCTATTCAATATGGAATGGTGTCTTTTCAATAGTTTTCTTTAAATTTAGAAACAAAATGCACTTTGAGTGGATTAATCTTTTAACTTTATATTTAAGAATCGTATACTGTTTCTAATTATTATTTAATTATATAAGAATTCATCAGGACTACTTTTCGAATGAAAAGCTTTGTACTTGAAAATATTGTTAAACTTTTGTGGTATAATAATATAGAAAAAGATTTCAATGCTCATCGAGAAAGCAACTGCCGTAGAACAATAATGTCTATCTCCAAAGCCATTGTTAATGTATTCATCACTCAAAGAATCTGGCTTGGTGCCAGCTTTCACATTGTCCTGTAAACCCTTATATTCAAATCGGCAAGTTAAAGTAGGTTTTTTCTATTAAAACGTTATACGAAAATTGTTATATACATTTCAGTTGTTTGTAGACATTATCAGATAATCCAATGGATAACTTTTATAAGAGGTTTGATTATTCAAAGAATATTTATCTAAAGACATGTTCACTAGAAAAATCAATTACAGATAATAAATTTCTAAGATAAAAAATAATTTAGATTTGGTTCTGATATTTAAAACATTTATGACTTTATTCTATGTGTACAAAAATAAAATGTTGACAAATCAGATGCGAAAAGCTTTATTTCTATTAAGATGTAGCCGGATATTTGGCCGACAGATATATGGCTGCCGGACATTTCACCGAAAATTTCAAGTAAAAATAGTAACAAGCAATACTTTAAGTATTTTAATTAGCAGTATTATAAGGTAGAATAGGACTTCACAATTACCACTGAATTTCAAGTGATTAAATTATTAAATCTAAATTTAAATTTAAAAGTATTCTTATTTCAATATATGTTTATTGAAATTAATATTTTTAAAAATAGTGCATTTGGGTAAAAAGTAGCACCTAATTATTTAAATTCGTATTTAACAGGAAGATAAAAGCTATTTCATCCCTTTATGGTAATGATCATTAAAAACGAAAATGAAGGATCTTTCATATCGTAAAAGCTTAAAATTTTTGCTGTAGTAAAATGTGTTTTTCTCAAAATACTTATCATCTTACAGTAATATTTGAAGTAAAATATAATATATACTGAATAGATTTTTGAAAAGCCGAAAAAAAAAATAATAAATTAATACAGTAAATAAATATAAATATATTTAGTACATTATGATTAAGAGTGTGACAGACATGTAAGTAAGTCACATTCGTTTAAATGTCCGTCGACAAAATGTCCGTCGACAAAATGTCCGTCGACAAAATGTCCGAGTACCGTATTAAGAAAATTGCTTTTCTCTGTTTTGCATTTTCTATCATGCATAGTTTAGGATTTTTAACGATTTATAAAATATTTAATATATTATAAAATATTTTTAATTTATATTTTCTCCATTTTGTATGTGAAAAAAATATCTCAAAGTCTTAATGACATGTTTTTACAAAGAATATGAAAACTGATTCCCAATAGTCGACAATAAAATTTTATCCTTCTTGCTCTGTAGATTAGATTGAAACGTAAAACTGACAGCCACCATACAACGTTCATTCTTATGTTCACATTGTCTATATCTTTCCTTAAAAAAAAAAATAAAATAAAACATAATCTCTTTTCTTAATCCTAAAAAAACTTTAATTTTTTTATAACTGCAATCACGAGGTTGGACACATATATACATTTATACGCGCACGCATACAAACGCACACACATGCGCGCGCACGTACACGTACACTCAAAAGTCAAACTAACGTCAATAATAAAAGTATCCCAATTATATCATCAAACTTAGTATATAATAAAAAAAAAAGCACAAAAAAACGCTAATAACAAAAAATGGTAGTTAATGGCTGAAACCTCTGTATCAAAAGTGGATCAAAAATAACAAAAAAAAGTTCATCTGCGAAACTCGAGCTGATGAATATAATATCAATCAGCTAAGTGACAATTTCTATTTGTATTAACCCATATATATATATATATATATATATATATATATATATATATATATATATATATATATATATATATAAACCTAACGAGCCAGAACCTCTCTACTACCTAGTTTCCATCTAACAGATCATCAGGATAACTTTGGCTGATCCTGATGAGCTGTTAGGTGAAACCTAAGTAGATAGGTTCTGGCTCTTGAAGTTATCTAGTTATTGCTCTAATTAGTGTATTGAGCATATTTCAACTTAAATTACTCTGTCGGTATTTTTTTTCTTTTTGTCGAAACATTGCGGTGCTGGTTGATTATTTTCAAGCGGGACGGATGTTTTTAATCATTTTTTTCTTGATTTTTATCCTGATATCATTTTATTTACAGATTGTATTATCTGTTTGTTTTTACTATATATATATATATATATATATATATATATATATATATATATATATATATATATATATATTGATGTATGTTTCATTAAATAATATAAACAAGTTTTGACTATTTATTTTAAGTAAGTTCCTTTCATATTGTCTTATAAGCTTAATAACATTATCATTGAAGGACGAAAAGAAATCACCATATTAATACATGTTTAAATCCAATCTAAGCTTTCGGCTTACATAAGCCATTATCAAAGATGACAGTTACATTTCAATATATCAAAACAATACCTGGACGAAACAATAATATAATGTTATTAAGCTTATCAGGCAATATGAAAGGAACTTACTTAATATAAATAGACAAAACGTGTCTATACTATTTAATGAAACATGCATCAATGAAAAAATGCTACCTATATATATATATATATATATATATATATATATATATATATATATATATATATATATACGCGTTTCGATGTTCGTGTGGGTGAGTGGATGAAAAGATAGAGAAAGTGATAGAGGACATAGGAATCAGCACTGCATAATGACTGTAAGTTTCACAGCTCAAGCGCATCGCTTGAGGTGTGGAACTGACAATCACTATGAAAGCTCTGTCTCTATATCAATCACCGATATATTTCCACATAAATATACTAGATTTTAAACAACAGCACACACACACACACACACACACACACACACACACACACACACACACACACACACACACACACGCACACACACACACACATACATACACACACACACACACACACATACACACACACACACACACACACACACACACACATACATACATACATACATATATTTGTAAATTCTTGAAATGGATGCACAGTTCTTATTTATTATTCATTCATGAATCTCTTTCCAGACTAAAAAAATGGCTCAGTGCAATAATTCGAAGAAAAGACTTGCCTATGAAAAATATTTAAAAAATGTGTATAAGAATAACAGTTTTGATGAAGTATTAGCAGCATGGCCCGGCGTTGCCCGGGCTTGATTCAAAAATCGTACGACTCATCCAGCAATCGCTATCACTTGACTTAAAATATTTTTGCCCTTCCTTGCCTTTAAAGGAGTGCCCTTTGCCGTGCTGATGTTGCTACATGCCTTACTTCTTGCCTATCTCACACTGCGAAATTTTTTCTAAGCTCTATACTAAACATTAAATCTGTTACGAAAAAGAACTAAACAAAATGAACACAAAACGATCAGCTTTAAAAAAGGACTCGTAACTGGAAAAACCGAGTGAAAAAAGAATGTTAACAACAAATACTTTTTCACATCGAAACCAGTTCTGCAGAATCAGAATCAACGTTGAGTTTAAGCAAGCGAATGAGCCAATTGGAGTAAAGTGCAATGCAGATTTAAATTTTTCCCACTTCTGATGAATGCAGCTATCGATTTTTTTTTGCATGCTAACATGCTAGTTAACATTCGTGTCAGTCAACTGTTGACTCTCATGCTGGCCAATAGAATCTTCCTGCCTATTCGTGGCAGCCAGCTATAGGCTCTCAC
This sequence comes from Acanthosepion pharaonis, assembly GCA_903632075.3. Lineage (NCBI taxonomy): Eukaryota > Metazoa > Mollusca > Cephalopoda > Sepiida > Sepiidae > Acanthosepion > Acanthosepion pharaonis. The sequence goes on from CAHIKZ030000491.1 coordinate 901,124, forward strand.
TCTGGCCAGTACAAAATGGCTACAAACTACATGAAAACTGCCGTAGAAGCATGAAAAAATCGATTATTTCCACTATCGATGGGAGTTGGGAAATGCAAAGTCGGTCTCGGCCTTCACGCTAAATTGGAGCATGTGCATGTAAATTTTGGTGCAAATCCGTCGAAAATTGCGGCCGTGAATTCGTTACACACACACACACACACACATCCTGCCTTTTATAGATAGAGACAAAGAATTTTTTATAGTGTTGTGAGTTCAGTACTTGGTCACAGCAGAGGTGAACAAAAACGTGGAGAGTTGAGTTACTAAAGGGTGATAACTGAAACTGGGATATCTAGAAAAGGCATGTCACGTGGAACTAGTACAATCTACCCCAGGGAAAGAAAGGGTTCTGCTCGAAATTCCAACGTATATCACCTGAAGAAGACCAGAGCACACAACGGCCGAAACGCCGTGAATATGACAATAAAGATGAGGACAACAGTTCAAACAATGTAAATAATGTAAATAGTTAAAATACCTCATCTCAGAAATATAGACAGATATAAAAAAATATTATCCGTGATTTTCTTGCAAGCAAACTATAAAAGTTTCTCACTTTGTGTTTTTTAATACTTCATTATTTTATGCTGCTATTCGTAAAGATTACATTGGGTAGAATTTAATAATATTTTTGCACCTGGAGAATGCAATTTATTTAAAACCAAATAGGGTTTCTGTTGAAGCTTGGATAAGCATGGAATAATAGTAATACAACACAAAATGTACGTAAACAAAATGTATTGAAACAAGGAAAAGGTACACAATATTTACAGTTAGTTTTGGTATATTCTTGGGAAGACTGTTCCTGTAGAATAGGTTGACTTAATCGCAGTCGGGCAGAGTCTCTGGATTGAATCTCTTGTTACTTCCTCCATCGTCTTCCCGGTACCAACCCATATTTATATGGTCGATACTCCAATATGTAAATTAGGTGGATCGTACCACAACAGTTTCAGAGCGTTTTTAGCTTAAATGCTTCTAACTAGCAAGTAACTGAACTTACTTCGATTTTTACATGTATTTATTAATACTGAAAGTCAGAAACAAATTTGTACAGCCATGACTGTCATGGCGATTCTGAAAAGATTTGAGACTTTTTCCCACGACTGTTACGCTATTTCATCTTTGACGTTTTCGAATAAAATTTCTACAAAAAAAATTGGTTTGCAAGTAAATTTCGCTCATACAGAAAGTGAATCGCACTTTGATATTAAATGATCCTAAAATTTTAATTTCAACCAAGTTCTTAAATTCAATTCAGCTGAAGTGAAAATTTAAATTTCTTTGATTGGTTTACTTCTAAATTTCCAGTCAGGTTCGATCTTCAAAATTTTAAAAACAATGTCAATCAATAGCGTTTGTCTTTTTCATTCCTGTTCAATGATTGTTCACTGATTGTTCTCTCGTCTTAATAATATTTTTCTTTTTCTCATATTCTTCAAAACTTGCGTCGTCATGGCTTTATCGTTCTGCGTTGGTGGAATGATTTAAAAAATTGTTATTTAAAGAATTAATTTAATGAAGAAATAAATTAAAGTTCATTTCGCTTGTAACACCTTATATTCAAGGAAAATGTCTAAAATTTAACCCTTATATTCAAGCGAAATGTCTAAAATTTAACCCTTATATTCAAGGAAAATGTCTAAAATTTAACCCTTATATTCTAGCGAAATGTCTAAAATTTAACCCTTATACTCAAGGGAAATGTCTAAAATTTAACCCCTATATTCAAGGGAAATGTCTAAAATTTAAACCTTATATTCAAGCGAAATGTCTAAAATTTAAACCATTAATCGCATCTTTAGATTAATGCGATTAGTAAAATATCGTTTAATATCTTCAAAAGTAATTGTAAAAATATGAGTTTATGTAGTAGTTTGACAAAATAATAAAAATCTATAAACAAATAATTAATATATTACTCTTTACTTTCTTGTTGACAGAGAGACAGAAAAGTTCCACAAATCTAAGACAAATAATTCTGCAGTGTATTTTTATATCTTTTCCAATCTTCGTGCTTTTTTTTTTATTTCAATAGTTCGGCGCGAGTCGACAAGTATTACACCCAGTCATCATAACAATAATGGCAATACAATGATTAACCTTATTTGTCGTCAAACCAATGAATCTTGGTTAAATCATTGCTGACAGTTTAAAAATTCAACTTTCCCTCCAACTTGACTTTATCAACATTATATATGTAGACCAAAATATACAAAGTAATAGCGAAATGCTTTTCAAAAATTAAAATGCAATATACTTTCTATAACAATGAAAAACACATCATTACTATTACAAATTTTTATCTGTCTATATTTCCGAGATGAGGTATTGTAATTGTTTACATTGTTCGGACTGTTATCCTCATCTTTTTTGTCATATTCACGACGTTTCGGCCGCTGTACGCCTTAGAATTGGAATTTCATCCACCGTAGTCGATTTGGTTCCACGTGCCATGCCTCTTTCGGATGTCTCAGTTATCCCCCTTTAAATCAACTTTCCAAGTTTTTATTCACCACTGCAATAACCAGGTATTGAACTCACAACTCTTTGGGTCATTTCACTGGATCCAATAAAAAGTTTTTATGCAGTGTGTCCTTGAGGACATCAGTGTATGAGTTTTGGGTACTTATAAAGCTAATGTCTCAGCAAGCATATTTTTTAACATCAAAATTACCCAGGGTACATGGCAGCAGCTCCGACAAAATGGGGTAGAAGATAACAAAACTCAGGAAATAGCTTCGGTCTGCCTACCCTATGTGAAGGGATTATCGAAACTATGTATGTTTCATAATGTGTGATATCAACAACTGAATATTTCATAATCTGTGATATCATCATATGTATATTTCATAACGTGTGATATCAACCTATGTATGTTTCATAATGTGTGATATCAACCAATGTATATTTCATAATGTGTGATATCAGCATATGTATATTTCATAACGTGTGATATCAACCTATGTATGTTTCATAATGTGTGATATCAGCATATGTATATTTCATAATGTGTGATATCAGCATATGTATATTTCATAATGTGTGATATCAACCAATGTATATTTCATAATCTGTGATATCATCATATGTATATTTCATAATGTGTTATATCAACCTATGTATGTTTCATAATATGTTATATCAACCAATGTATATTTCATAATGTGTGATATCAACCTATGTATATGTTTATATTACAAACTGATCACATTAAACCCCAACAATGATTTTTTTTTGTCAAATAGAAAAAAATTTTAGAAAAAGTTGCGGAACTTTCAAAGAAATGTCTTAATGTGATTGACTCTACATTCAATTTTTTCCTCGTTTAATTTCCTCTCTTTTCACATAAACCTTTGTCCTTGTTTGTGTATAAATTACAATTACCTCAGTAAATCGATGATGATGATGATGATGATGATGATGATGATGATGATAAGAAACGTATCCATTTAGTGTATGAGCAATTATTTTTTCTGTCATCATAATCTGAACATGTTTTTAGTGGAGAAAAATCCGCAATTACAGATGAAACATTGAAATCAGAAATGATTCTGTATGAAGGGAAAAAGGGTAGTCATCGACCCAAATGGGATGAAGTAAAAATTCTGGATAGAGAGGAATATCAGATATTCAGGTTTCAGAAAGAATCTGGGCATATGCTAGCCTCTGAGGACACCTTTAGTAGGTCTGGCATGGAAATAATATTTAGAATTTGGGAGCCATTATTAAATATAGAAAGAGAAGTGAAAGCAAAGCTCCATAGTGAACGCAGTCGAACGTGACAAGTAGTAGTAGTAGTACTACATAAAAACTAGATGACATATCTTTGGACACTGACAAGAGGAACAAGAACATTGGACCTCTGTAAATCAAATAAAGTGTTCACTTTTGAAAGGCCCTGGAGGTATCCCAGATCGACAATCACCTGATAATGACGGGAGGGTACAACGCCCGAAACGTTGCTGTAACAACAACAACAAATATGGCGACAATCTCTATCTATAAAAGGCAGGATGTGTGTGTGTGTGTGTGTGTGTGTGTGTGTGTGTGTGTGTGTGTGTGTGTGTGTGTGTGTGTGTGTGTGTGTGTGTGTGTGTGTGTGTGTGTGTGTGTGTGTGTGTAACGAATGCACGGCCGCAATTTTCGACGGATTTGCACCAAAATTTACATGCACATGCTCCAAATTAGCCGGAAGGCCAAAACCGACTTTGCATTTCCCAACTCCCATCGATAGTGGAAATAATCGATTTTTTCATGCTTCTGCGGCAGTTTTCATGTAGTTTGGTGCCATTTTGTACTGGCCAGAGTGAGAGCCTATAGCTGGCTGCCACGAATTGGCAGGAAGATTCTATTGGCCAGTGTCAGAGCCAACAGCTGACTGACACGAATGTTAACTAGCATGCTAGCATGCCAAAATATCGGTAGCTGCATTCGTCACAAGTGGGAAAATTTAAATCTGCATTGCACTTTACTCCAATTGGCTCATTCGCTTGCTTAAACTCAACGTTGATTCTGATTCCACAGAACTGGGTTGGGTGTGAAAAAGTATTTGTTGTTAACATTATTTTTTCATTCGGTTTTCCCAGATACGAGTCCTTTTTTAAAGCTGATCGTTTTGTGTTCATTTTGTTTAGTTCTTTTTTCGTAACAGATTTAATGTTTAGTATAGAGCTTAGAAAAATTCGCAGTGTGAGATAGGCAAGAAGTAAGGCATGTAGCAGCATCAGCATGGCAAAGGGCACTCCTTTAAAGGCAAGGAAGGGCAAAAATATTTTAAATCAAGTGATAGCGATTGCTGTACGATTTTTGAATCAAGCACGGGCAACGCCGGGCCATGCTGTTAGTAGTAAATAAGTGTCTCCTCATCCCAGAAATTCCGACAGATTTTTTTTTCTTTTTTTTTTTTTCTCTTTTTACAGATTTTCCACCTGACAAAGTATAAACAATGGATCGGCTGAAACACAAAGAAGACGAGCAATTGCTTTTATTTCAAATTTGGCATTTGAATTAAAACAAAATCTATCGAAAATGATCGAGAAAGAAAAACATTAGCGGCACTTGGCGGCAATAAAATTTTGGATTGAAGGAAACATTGCCAGTTGTTATTTTTGTTACTAGCGTTTCTTTCATCTTACTTTTAAACTGATCGTTCGTGAGCCGCGAAAAAAGAACAAATAATAAAAAAATAGCGCTCAAGCGTACTCTGGTTCGTGTCTCTTTCTCTTGGATAGCCAGCCTAGACGTGACAGCTGCCTTAACGATTATGCCACGAAGACTATCATTATCAAATATATCTATGCTGGTTTTATTCCTTGTTAATACTCTGAGCTACAGTTTCGGATTAATAAAAATAACTTTACAAAAAGTTGAAAACAAAACTCTAAGCCAAAACCTGCAAAACATATTCAACTTAACGCTAAATATTTTTGCCTCCTTAGCTTACCTTTAAAACAGTTAGAACCCATTCGAGACCCATCGCCCTTAAATTTCGTTGACAAAGATAGAAAGACACAATCATTCAACTGAATATTTGCCAGTTTCTTGTGTCAAAATCTAAACATTAAACAAGCAACGTTGGAAATGACAACGTGATATTCGTGTGAAAATAAAGTAAGAACAAAAAAGATTATTTTGTTACTTCCAGCTTTTAAAACGTTTGTCAAATTTGAATTTCGTTAGATTAGCTGGAGGATAATTTTATCCAAATATCGCAAAAAAAAGATGGGATTTTAGAAAATTTACATTCAAATGAGGGTGGATAAAACAGAAATATGCGGTGAGGTGCTGAAAAGTTCTCTGTTCGACTCACTTGCCAAAATCTGATCATTTTTAGTTTTGAAATTTCTTCCTGAACTGGACGAAAATTTTTCAACACCCTCTTGTATGTATGCATAATTTTAACTTGATTTTAAATTATATATTTTTCTCTTAGTCTTTAAGATAAAATTTACCTCCATACATTGGGGTAAGTGAAAAACTTTCTTTTTGTTTGTTTGTCTGTTTGTTAACCAAAAATAAAATTAAAAAAAAACATTTTTTTTTTATTTTCAAAATTTACATTATTGAAAAACAGATTCATCTTTTTCTTCCATATTTTCTAATTTCTTTCAGGTAAATTTATAATTCCATTTTACCAGAAATTCTTTTTGATCTTTTTCAGTAAAAAAGGAAGAAATAGCTCTCGATTTCTTTGACACACTTTGAAATTGTAATTTTTGCATTAAGATTATTCTGAAAAGACTTGAATAAATGATAATCTAATGGTGATTAGAATATTTTGTAGCTAAGCGAAAGAACATGAGACCAAATCCTATCTTGAATTAATATTACACATTTCTTTTAACCTGTTTGTCCCCACCGTGAAATCCGATACGAAAATAGAAATAAAAATTCTTTATTATGTATAGGTTTCTAAAAATGTGAATCTTTAATAGCAATATGAACATTAATTAATTAATTAATTGTTGAAACTTGACTAATGCATGGAATAATAATGCAACACAAAATGTAGTTAGAACAAAATGTATTGAAACAAGCAAGTGTACACAATATTTACATATAGTCTTTTGTATATTCCTGGTAAGACCGTTCCTGGAGAATGTGTTGACTGAGTCGCAGTCGGGCAGAGTCTCTGGTTGAATCTCTTGATTCCTCCCTCTCTTTCCGGTACCAACCATATTTATATGGTCGGTACTCCACTATGCAAATTAGGTGGACCCTACCACAACATTAATTAATAGCACTATGGACATTAATTAATTCACGATATAAGTTTTAACAGATTATTACGTTTAAATTATCTAACTCGTTTGAATAAATCCTTTCTGTCTACGGAAGGATTATAGGAATTAAATCCTATATATATACATATTTTTCAACCAATGAAATTCCATCAGAATTTTTGTTTGATAAACAATAATTACTAGGGAAATAACGCTAAAATACACATACCACGTGTTATTTTTGGACCATTTAAAAATAATAACTTCCTTCACCACTTCCGCAAATTCAAGAAAAAGATTCTCATGATCCAATGTAAAATTATTTTGTAACCAATTCACAAAAGTTCGCGTCTCTATGTGAAATTAGATTTTGAATCCCTTTTATGCATATAAAAATAAAAGCATACTGCTTCTCAGGGTTCAAAAATATTTTAGAGGCTAGTTTGATCTACGTGTGCGTACGCATACACTCAAACACACGTACACAATAGAAGATGACAGCCACTAGCCGCCGACTATGGCCTTGTCTACGAACTCACAAATACTTTAGGCTGGTCGTCATAAAATATGTCTGTCCACACATCTCACATAACACTACAAACACTTAATTTCTTGATAGAATAAATTTCACTGCAAGGAAAATTGAACTTTTTTTTTTATTTCTGAAGAGAATATATAAATGGTATATAGTTCTGCTTTTGCTTTTCCTTCAGTGAATAAGCGTTTTTATGTTTCATTTAAAAGATGTATTGTTGTTAAAAATTTGGAATCCCGGCACTCAGCAACAAAAACCTGGGCAAACGGATCCCAACAAGATCTTAGACTAAAAAAGTAGAGTAATGGTTAGCAAGGCTAGAATTGTTGACCAATACTACTGAGTCGTGTTTTCTGTCCTGATTGGGTGCTCCATACAAAATTCGACATAAAATAACTGTTATGGGAACTTACCCATAATAATAATGGACTATTCCTGACATTATAAATATAAGAGGTATGAGGTGGTTGTAAGACGAGGAGAGATAATTGAGAGCATATTGTATGGACATTGGAATAGTGATACTTGTCGAGACAACATAGTTCACTCTAACCAAATCTGATAGTCATTACTAATACTTCTACTTCTTTGTATTATATTTCTGTTGTAATATATCTTTGTATTCCCTACCTGTGTTCGTGTTATTTTTTCATTTAGACCATCACCGTGGTGCAAGGAACTTGGACCATAACACTAACCGACAAAGGTTGGCACATCGTAAAATCAATCAACCAACCAAGTACAGTGTAGCATAGTTCTTTGCATTCAAATTCAACATAAATCATGAAAGAAGAGATTTATTTTAAGGAATTAATAATATGTATAATCTTTAGACACTATCTGACGTATCTGCTTAATAAATCCCCGCTGTTATCATCAATGATTGCTCCAATACGAAATCTGAAATATTGAAATGTCCGAATCAAATGATCTCTATTTTAGACATTGTGCGAGTTATGGCGGACTTCAGAGATTTTATAGTGTTATGGGGGGGGGCGGTCAGTTGACATCCCTATCGACTAGGCCCATATGTGCACTACAGTTCAAATGTTTGACGCAACCACTGGATATTTTTTAAATTGGCTCAAAAAGTAGTTTTTTTTTTGTTTTTTAAATAAGAGAAAATTGCTATACATTGTTAAACAGGAAAACATGATTTTTTTTTATTAGACATTTTATTATAACGAAAATAAAAAAAAGTTTATGATTAAATTTTGCTCTCGTCAAAATATCCTCCTTTAGCCTTGATTACTCCAACACAGATTTTTGGCATTCATTGCAAAAGTTTCCTAAAGTATAAATTTGATAATTGGTTCCATTCTCTTTTCAATGACTCTAAAAGCTCTCTTTCATTTTTTTTTTTTTTTTTTTTCACTCTTCTGTCAAGTTCATCCCATGCTAATTCTGGGGGGGGCTTCAAACTTTTGAACTGTAGTGTAGTTGTCCAATGGTTTCAGGTCTGGAGAGCCAGGGGACCATATGTGTAGGGTGACGTGATCGGAGAGATTGTAATCCATTCATTCTTGAACCGTCTTGGGCTTGTGAGGCGGTACAGAGTGTTGTTGATAGTTATATGGTCTTCCTTTGCTCACATTCTCAAGGCCTCACACCCTATCCAATGCCTCCTTATTGTGAGTACCATTGACCCTTAAGCCCTGGTGAAAGGAGTGAAGAGGCTCACGACTCTCAGAATCATCACAGCTACCAGAGACATTGTGTGCATCGCGGTTAGCATATCCTTAGGGTCTCTGCATGAACATCTGTCATCCGGTTGACCTTTTGGTCTTCCCAACAGAGAAAAACCAACGCCTTCCGGATTCTTGATGCTTTAACATACTCAACAGGCACTTTGCGCGTATCAGACAGATATATTTTATCTTTGGAGACATGAAGTGATCTTAGTGAATCACCGATGACGTGTATCGAACGTACACGTAATCCTTCCGATAGCGTGCCTTGAGAACTTGTTTTCCTTGCCAATGGCGTTGACTTTCTTATCGATCATTTTACGCACCTTTCATTTTTGTGTTCTGATTGTATCCACAGCAGGCGTTTCATTGTTGCTTATTAATGAAGAATCCTCGTCAGCGGCTTACAGCTCCTTCTGATCTTTTTTTCAAAAAACAACTGTACAACTTTCAGAAGCAATCTCTAAATCAAGACAACGATTACAGTGTGTCTTTTCATTTGCTGTGTCAAACTTGAAGTTTTTAATCATTTATCTGAAAAGAAATGATAATCAGTACAAGTTAGAAAGCAGTTAGAATAATTAACAGACGATTACTCAAAGAATTCGGCAACCCTGGAAATAACTCATTTCCAATAATGCTATATACACTGCATCAGTTTCTTTGAATGAGCAATACTCACTTTCTAACTTTGACAGATGCGGCCTTGTGGGTGATGAATTATTTTCTACACTTCAATTCCTTTATCATAGGAGAACCTCTACAAGCTACACTCTCCTCTATCGCTATTATTATAGCAGACTAGCAGTAGTAATAATCCAGTTGTATTTTCAATCATAAAGCAGGGGAATATGCGGCCACACAGTCGGTAACAAGCAGAAAATGGTAAAAATATAAACTTCCTATCAACTAATTAACACTTCATTAAAAAATTGGGAGTCTGAAGACATTACATGAATAATTGCAAGAAATCACCAAAGATAAAAACATATGAAAGGTTTAAGTAACTGCCTGATTTATTTAACTTCTTATAAGTATTTTAATTTATAATCTTATATTGTTAATCCATTTATTTATATTAATATATTTCGTTTGGTTCTAAAGTTTGATATTTGAATTCAAATTTATTAGGGTACTAGCAGTAGAGCCCGACGTTGCCCGGGGATGTAACAGTAAGAGATAGATCAAGTATCGACCATCATAAAGACTGAAAAATAAAATTGACAAAGATTATTGTTTAAGGTTGACGGACACGCATGTCTTAGTTTTTTTTTTGTTTTTTTGTTTTTTTTTACGAATTGGTCAAACCCAAACTCAATCAAAAACATTGTTTTCAATCGTTATGAGTCTACCGATTGAATAGAATTTTATTATAAACAATTGTCTTCTAAATGAAATTTTTAAAGCATTCTGAATGTAAAAATAAAGAAAAAAGTGTGCAAGACAATAAGAAACACTACCTGCCAAAAAAAATGAAGTTTTGTTGAAATCGGTTGAAAAATGTAGGAAATCTGATTCCATATATAAACGAACACACACACACACACACACACACACACAAACAACCTGGGTTTTATAATAAGTATAACTCGATATGAGTTGTCCCCTTTTCATTCTCGCGATGCCTCTTAATCGTGTTTTCAAATTGATTTCGTACAAAAACAATTGTGTTTTTCCAATTTTTGGCGCTGTCAGAACCACCGCAAGGTAATTTTACGTCGTCCTGTGAAGTTTTGTTGAAATCGGTTGAAAAATGTAGGAAATCCGATCCAATATATAAACGTACAGACACACACAACCTGGGTTTTATAATAAGTGTGATTTCAGATGTGCTACATATATTATCTTCACCAGTCCAAACCGTCACAGTTAGGATGCACTATGACATGTACTCGGGATAGGACTATTATACTAAGTAAACAATAGTATAAAAATGAAGACCCGTTTTTGAAATGGTCAATAGTTGTTCATTTCGCATTTTACCTTGTTGTAAAGTATCTATTTTCAATGCCTTTTTGTCAGAATCTATATATAAAATTCTGTGACTTCCGTCACACCGTTTAAAATAGCAATACATTGATCGATCGAAACTAAATTTGGGGGAGAAGTGTAAACAGGTAAGGGGTTACAAAAATAGAGCTGGTTTTACAAAAAAAAATACGAAGCAGGTTTTTGGGTTAAAGTATTTTTCTAAATAAATCAGTTTATTCAAATTTCATCGATCGGTTTACGAAACTGAACGAACCGTTGAGTTTGTAAATCTCGACCCAAAAAGTTAGCGATGTCAAAAATGATTTTTCTTCATCGAAGATTCTAAAGCGATATTTATTTAACACTAGCAGTAGAGCCCGGCGTTGCCCGGGGATGTAACAGTAAGAGATAGATCAAGTATCGACCATCATAAAGACTGAAAAATAAAATTGACAAAGATTATTGCTTAAGGTTGACGGACACGCATGTCTTAATTATTTTTTTGTTTTTCTAAAGTTTAATATTTGAATTCAAATTTATTAGGGTATGAATGCTTCGTCTTCTGGGTTATGGTGGGGTTGTAAATAACGTAGTAAAAGTTTGTTTTTATAACTGCATTTGCAAATGATCTCTCTCTCTCTAGACAGGCAAATATACGGCTACTACCTTATAAGGGAGATAGAAAGACCTCTTTGTTTTTTTTAAATCCCTCATGATAGATGTTGCCATGGTATTTGGCGTAATATCAAAACACAAGGAGAAACGGATTGATGATTTTTGCAAGTGAATAACGGAATATAGACAGAGTAATGACCGAAATGAACTTCAGTAACGCCATCCTTCACCTCTGCATATGTCTGCTGTGATTGCGTATAGTGTTTACTTTTAACGTAATGGGAGAAAATCTTCCCAGACAATAGATGAACTCCATGTACGGCACTAGTGGCATTGATGCAAAGTCGTTTGTTTTACATAAAATTAATCCTTCTTTTTAATACACAAAAAAATATAATATAATAATATATAATATTTTGCATCGATGTTTTTGCAGAAACAACTAGTAAATTATTTTTTATTTTATTTTTAAAATATTTTTAAATAAATTTCACCCAACACAAGGAAAAAGCTACTCAACGTAGAGTGTTACAGATGAAATGTTGATGAATAATGTCTGTGATTGGTCCTTACCTTGAAGAGGTTAAGATTGTATTGTTCAGGGGAACATCCATGGAGACTGGTTTCATAAAATAGCAGTTTTTCAGAAAGACCCAAGTCTGAGTGGAACATCCTTCTTCTATTTTGAACAGGAAGGAAACAAGGGTGCTTCGACTCCGTGCGCGTGTAGCATGATACGTCCTAGGAGTAAAGGTCTGAATTCATGGAACTAGCGAATGGAGTGCTCATCTGAACATTTGCCATGGAATCAGCAATAGAGTCACGTTTTGTCAGTTGGAAAGTGACTGCAGACTAAAGAGTAAGTCTTCTACAAGAATGCGTAAACTATTTTTAACTATATCTTGGCTGGAAAGTGAAGATTGTGTAGCTCCAGTCCAGACATAGCATCAATAATCTATGTTTACTTTAATCTGACTTTTGTCAAGATAAAGTCGAGATGAAGAAGTCACATACTTTATGGATTGTTATTGAAGCTAAAAAAAAATCTAGCGGTTTATTTTTTTTTATTTTTAGCTCAGAGTCACTTCAAATTTCACATACTTTCTTCATTTACTAATTTTCTTAAAATATTCTTTTTTTTCCAAAAAAGGTTATGAGCAGATTTTCAACAATCGTAACACAAAACCATAAAATAAATTAATTACTGAGGAATGCAAAACTTGCAGGCGTAACACGCGAAGCAATCTTCTAAAACCGATGTCCTTGGTTCTACATTAACCCCTATCCCAATTATGTTTCCAGTGTCAAGACCTTGGTCAATTTATTATACCTTGTTCCTTAAGCGGTCATTTTTATTACACATTCATATCTTCATTTAAAATATACAAATTATGGAATACTTCAACATATAAAAATTCAAAGCAAGGTGTTTTTTTTTCCTTTTTTTTTATTCAAATTCGTTCGCACATTTGTTTAATTAAATTTCTTAAATCTTTTAAAATTTAATAATTTTTATCTGATTGTAAAAGAAATAATCTCGCCCAAGGTTTTCATTCGATTTTCCACGCAAAATTCTCAGCGAAATCATCAGTCCTGTCTCGTTCATTTTATGATTCTTGTTTTAACTACGTTCATCTCTCGGGTAATCACGTTCATATCTCGTTCGACCACGTCAATTCACTTCTCATTCGGCCATCTTGTTTACTCTTTCTTTTCGCTATTATTAAAATAAATTGACTTTTTTAAGCTAATTAAATTTATATAATCAAGTTTAAACGATTTAATCACAGGGAAAATTAATTAATCGATAGATAAATAAATAAATAAATGATGCTACGGTTGTCAAAGTCTTCACAGAGACAATTATCTTCCGCATGAGAATTGATTTGTTTTAAGTCGAACAATATGAGATATGTGAATTACGAACGAGATTTCGCATCTGATTCCAAATGATCGTGTTTAATCCGTAAATTAGTTGATTCGAATCAAATCAGATGAAATCAATTTTTAATTTTATTAAATTTGTATATCTTGCATCGAATCAAAGACCTTAAACACTTGCTTTCACACCACCCCGCCATTCTTTCCATAATTGCGCTTATTTTTTTTTATTATATTTTTTCTTTCTTTCTTTCTATCTTTGAACCTTCACTTTTCTTTTTATTTTCCTTTTTGATTTCTTTTTCTTCTATTCGTTTTATGTTTAATGCAACCTTTCGTGTTTTTCCAATTATTTGTTATTATACCGTCTTTTCCTCCCCACCCCATCTCTCTGTCTTTGCCCCTCTCTCTCTCTCTCTCTCGTTCTCTCTCTCTCTCTCTCTCTCTTACTTAATATCTCCGCCATCTTTTTTTTTTGTTTTGTTTTGTTAGGATAATTCCACTCTATATTTTCTACAATGATCAGTCGACGACGACCCGTTAAAATCTTTTCAAGAATTTTACAATATCTGATATGCATGATTTCTTAAAAAAAAAAAAAATCAAGAAAAACGAAAATTCGACATCGGACGTGAAAGTATATTCAAAAAAAAAAAAAAAGACAAAAATTGACTTCAGTTATTGCGGTCACCTTTCCCCTGTTGAGTTTCTTCATACCTATTAAGATGTTTACGCACTTTGTATGAAATGAACCGTTTAAGTTCACGCAACAATTAGCGATTCTTTAATTTTAAAAAAAATTAAAAGAAATTTTCATAGTAATAATCCAGTTGTATTTTCAATCATAAAGCAGGGGAATATGCGGCCACACAGTCGGTAACAAGCAGAAAATGGTAAAAATATAAACTTCCTATCAACTAATTAACACTTCATTAAAAAATTGGGAGTCTGAAGACATTACATGAATAATTGCAAGAAATCACCAAAGATAAAAACATATGAAAGGTTTAAGTAACTGCCTGATTTATTTAACTTCTTATAAGTATTTTAATTTATAATCTTATATTGTTAATCCATTTATTTATATTAATATATTTCGTTTGGTTCTAAAGTTTGATATTTGAATTCAAATTTATTAGGGTACTAGCAGTAGAGCCCGACGTTGCCCGGGGGTGTAACAGTAAGAGATAGATCAAGTATCGACCATCATAAAGACTGAAAAATAAAATTGACAAAGATTATTGTTTAAGGTTGACGGACACGTATGTCTTAATTTGTATTTTGTTTTTTTTTATGAATTGGTCAAACCCAAACTCCAACAAAAACATTGTTTTCAATCGTTATGAGTCTACCGATTGAATAGAATTTTATTATAAACAATTGTCTTGTAAATGGAATTTTTAAAGCATTCTGAATGTAAAAATAAAGAAAAAAGTGTACAAGACAATAAGAAACACTACCTGCCAAAAAAAAAGTGAAGTTTTGTTGAAATCAGTTGAAAAATGTAGGAAGTCCGATCCCATATATAAACGAACACACACACAAAAACCTGGGTTTTATAATAAGTATAACTCGATATGAGTTTTTCCCCTTTCATTCTCGTGATGCCTCTTAATCGTGTTTTCAAATTGATTTCGTGCAAAAACAATTGTGTTTTTTTCCAATTTTTGACGCTGTCAGAACCACCGCAAGGTAATTTTACGTAGTCCTGTGAAGTTTTGTTGAAATCGGTTGAAAAATGTAGGAAATCCGATCCAATATATAAACGTACAGACACACACACACACACACACACAACCTGGGTTTTATAATAAGTATGATGAACGCTTCGTCTTCTGAGTTATGGTGAGGTAGTAAAAGTTTGTTTTTATAACTGCATTTGAAAATGATTTCTCTCTCTCTCTCTGTATGTATATATATATATATATATACATATATATATATATATATAGATAGATAGATAGATAGATAGATAGATTTCAATGTATGCTATATGCTCAACATCAGGGAGAATATAACCTTTCTATCCAAATATACACTTACTAGCTCCCTTATGTTACATCGAAAACCGTTTTATTAACACCAGCACTTAATATGAAATATATTATATTCATATATATATATATATATATATATATATATATATATATATATATATATATATATATATATATACATACACACACAGATATATATATATGTGTGTGTGTGTATCAGTTGTCTCTCTGGGTCATTAATGTTCAGACCTGTCGCTAGAGATGAATACCGCTAGCCAGAAAATCCTGATCTCTCCTGATGAAAACGATATGAAGGTGTGTGCTAATTCTTCTTACTCACAACCTCTCCTTCCAATTTAAAGTTCACTGCTCCACCTGAAAACCCCTAGGCGTCGGCCCTGTTTTTGGCACATTACAAAGTTTAACAAAAGTTACTCTGTGTATAACTGAAACTCCGTGAAGAACTTCAGCATTTAACGATAATCTGTTTTAATCTCCAAGTCTCATGACGGGAATTTAGCATTTGAGTAAAAAAAAAAAATATGGTTTCAAACATGGAGAAAAGTTAATTTAACGGTCATTTTTTTTCTGTTATTTTTCAAGTCAAAATTAGACTAAATAACGTATAATTAATCATATTCCACATAAACGGGTGGAAGTGTAATCACATTTCGCATAAACGGGTGGGAGTGTAAATTCAATTTTTTTTTTTTTTTTTTTTTTTAAGTGAAAATTCTAAACCATTTTCTAATGTGTTTTATGTCTAGTTTTTCATTCGTGGTGCCGAGCGGTGACATCAAAAGCTTGTCATTCATGTTCGTATTTCTTGTTATTAAGCGACAAATCACACACACACACACACACACACACAATTAGAACTTGTCCAGTTTTCAGGCTAACTTTATGCGTTTTTAGAACACATTTAACGTTGTAATGAACAGAAATTAATTCAAAGCCAACATTTAAAGCTATGAAGTTGAAACAAAAAGCTATTCTTTGAAAAATGGCATTAAAATTGTTTGAGTTTTTTTAAAGATTATTATTTTTCAGAGTTCAGCACGAAATCTGATCGCCTGAGTCATATTTTCTACAAGGATTTACTTATGGCCTCTTATCGGGCTGAGATCTGGAAGGACCTCGTAATCCTTTACCTCAATTACTTGCCAAATTCTTATGAATACGTTGAACAAAATTTATTTAATACAACAGTTTAGAGGATGAAGTTAAAACAAAACTATAAAACGAAGTAAATTAAAATAATTCGCGATGTTTTTCTTGAAGGTTCATGACAAGTCTTTGTGTCACGGCCGAATTTTCACTGCCTCTATCTATCTATCTATCTATCTATCTATCTCAGTCACTTCATTATTTATCTATCTAGCTATCTATTTATCTATATATCTATTTAAGTCTCTTCATTATCTATCTATCTATCTATCTATCTATCTATCTGTATATTTATCTATCTCAGTCACTTCATTATTTATCTATCTAGCTATCTATCTATCTATATATCTATTTAAGTCTCTTCATTATCTATCTATCTATCTATCTATCTATCTATCTATCTATCTATCTATCTTCATTATCTATCTATCTATCTATCTATCTATCTATCTATCTATCTATCTATCTATCTATCTATGTCTCTTCATTATCTATCTATCTATGTATCTATCTGTCTGTCTCTTCATTATCTATCTATCTATCAATCTATCTATCTAAGTCTCTTCATTATCTATCTATCTATCTATCTATCTATCTATCTATCTATCTATCTATCTAAGTCTCTTTATTATCTATCTATCTATCTATCTATCTATCTATCTATCTATCTATATATCTATCTATCTCATTCAGTTCATTTCATATCTATTACAGTTTCTGAAAATTATGTATGTATCTATCTCTATCCAATCTATCAGTTTAGTCAATATCTATCAAGCTAGCTAGCTAGCTAGCTATTTCTATTGATATATCAGTTTCTTCAGTATCTATCT
The DNA here is from genome assembly GCA_903632075.3 of Acanthosepion pharaonis. Classification (NCBI taxonomy): domain Eukaryota; kingdom Metazoa; phylum Mollusca; class Cephalopoda; order Sepiida; family Sepiidae; genus Acanthosepion; species Acanthosepion pharaonis. Next base: position 918,578 of record CAHIKZ030000491.1, read on the forward strand.
CAGTCCGTTCATATCTATCTCAGTCCGTTCATATCTATCTATCTATCTATCTATCTATCTATCTATCTATCTCAACCTGTTCGTAACTGTCTCAGTCTGTTCATAGCTAGATAGCTAGCTCAGTCTCTCAATATCTATCTTATCAATTGATGGGAAATGATGATTATAAGGATAAACAAGATATATAACGATTAACCCTTGACTTGAAGAGGTTATAGAAGTTGCCTTTAGCATTTTCGTCATGAAGTCTTTTAAGAGATTATCTTAATCTTCATTGCCATAATATCTCCTTTTTTTCAAATCTTCACGCTATTTTGTTGACTTCTCGCAATAGATTCCATTTCTCTGATTTTTTTCTCTGTCCGATTTAGTTAAAACGACGTCCATGTAAGATGAACACCTGAGATATATCTGCTCACCTTGCATTGGGTACACATGTATTTTATATGTTACACTAGATGATGGTCAAAACTAATTTTGCCAGGCGCATCGGCGGATTAATATGACTACCAAGTGCAAATCCGTGCCTCATAGATTATTAGTGACTGATCCCGATAGGTAAGCACGTATCAGCTCAGCTTTACCTAAGATGTAAACGCGTAGGAAAAAGCCGTATAACGGGTAGATATATAAACACCCACCTTAGAGAAGAGTGACTATCATTTATCCACACGGCAATGTAGCGTCTACGTTCGGAAAGAATCCCGGCGCCCCCACCCCCCGACATTTAATGGCCGACGTTGAATAAAATGTTACGTTTCGAAAGTTTCAGTTTTGTGTTCTCATTTATTTTGGCAATAACCACATTAAAGAGAATGCAAATTCATAACGAGTCAAAGCAACAGCTTTATTTTTTCTCCTTTACTTTAACAATTGAAAAATAGTCGACTTATAGGATATAAAGCAAAAAATAAGATAAGATATACTAGACAAGAATGAAATGTTTTATTTTACGTCGAACCCTGACAGAAAACGAAAGGAAATCTATAAAGCTTTTATTGAAATAAAAAAACACAATTTTGCATGTAGCTATTTATTTAATTCATTTTTATATATATAAAAAAAAAAAAAAAAAACTAGCAGCATGGCCCGGTGTTGCCCGTGCTTGATTAAAAAATAGTACGACTCATCCAGCAATCGCTATCACTTGACTTAAAATATTTTTGCCCTTCCTTGCCTTTAAAGGAGTGCCCTTTGCCGTGCTGATGTTGCTACATGCCTTACTTCTTGCCTATCTCACACTGCCAAAAAAAATTTTTTTCTAAGCTCTATACTAAACATTAAATCTGTTACTTAAAAAAAAGAACTAAACAAAATGAACACAAAACGATCAGCTTTAAAAAAGGACTCGTAACTGGAAAAACCGAATGAAAAAAGAATGTTAACAACAAATACTTTTTCAAACCCAACCCAGTTCTGCGGAATCAGAATTAACGTTGAGTTTACACAAGCGAATGAGCCAATTAGAGTAAAGTGCCATGCAGATTTAAATTTTTCCCACTTGTGACGAATGCAGCTATCGATTTTTTTTTGCATGCTAGCATGCTAGTTAACATTCGTGTCAGTCAGCTGTTGGCTCTGACACTGGCCAATAGAATCTTCCTACCTATTCGTGGCAGCCAGCTATAGGCTCTCACTCTGGCCAGTACAAAATGGCACCAAACTACATGAAAACTGCCGTAGAAGCATGAAAAAATCGATTATTTCCACTATCGATGGGAGTTGGGAAATGCAAAGTCGGTTTTGGCCTTCCGGCTAATTTGGAGCATGTGCATGTAAATTTTGGTGCAAATCCGTCGAAAATTGCGGCCGTGCATTCGTTACACACACACACACACACACACACACACATCCTGCCTTTTATAGATAGAGATTGTCGCCATATTTGTTGTTGTTGTTGTTACAACTACGTTTCGGGCGTTGTACCCTCCCGTCATTATCAGGTGATTGTCGATCTGGGATATCTCCAGGGCCTTTCAAAAGTGAACACTTTATTTTATTTACAGAGGTACAATGTTCTTGTTCCTCTTGTCAGTGTCCAAAGATATGTCATCTAGTTTTTATGTAGTACTACTACTACTACTTGTCACGTTCGACTGCGTTCACTATGGAGCTTTGCTTTCACTTCTCTTTCTATATTTAATAATGGCTCCCATATTCTAAATATTATTTCCATGCCAGACCTACTAAAGGTGTCCTCAGAGCCTAGCATATGCCCTGATTCTTTCTGACACCTGAATATCTGATATTTCCCATCGAAAATTGCGGCCGTGCATTCGTTGCACACACACACACACACACACACACACACACACATATCCTGCATTTTATAGATAGAGATCATCAAAATGCAGTCACAATTCTTATCGAAGTGGTGTAATGGTTAGCAAGCTTGCCTTGCTAGCACAATTATGACTGAGTAGTGAGTTCGATCCTCACTGGGTACCCCATTCTTTCGGCCTTGTTCCACATCTGAGCTACGCTTGGAAAATCACAATTCTTATTTTCTGCCTCCTGAAAGAAATAGAAACGCTATATTTATTGAACTGTTAAAAATGAAAATAGTTTTTGTCAATTATTTTGGAAGTTGTGATTGCTAGTATTTGAGAAAGTAATGGGCAATTGATCCCATTTCACACATTCTGTTCCCAAATTCTGAATTGTGTCGTTTTTTGTGTGTTTTTTTTCAATTCATATTCATTATTAATTTAAAATATATGTAGATACAAGAATGTTCATTCCGAGATTTGTCAGTTTTCTTTGTCTGATTTTGCATCCTATTCTATATCTCCTCTGTTTGTCAATTTTTCTACTTAAGGATCCGCCTCCAATTCAATACACATAACCCCCACTGATGCATCTGGTCGGTTCTGAAGCTTAAGTTAAAAGCAAAAATTTTCTCATCAATGTTTCTGTTAAAAGTAAGCATAAATGACCTTCTGGGTAAAAAGGCGCATCAAACACAGTTTCTATCCACCGGAAAATTTATCACTTTGGGGAACTCTGAAATCTATCTATCTATCTATCTATCTATCTATCTATCTATCTATCTATCTATCTATTTCAGTCTCTTTCTTTCTTTCTTTCTTTCTTTCTTTCTTTCTTTCTATTTCATTCTCTTTCTTTCTTTCTTTCTTTCTTTCTTTCTATCTATCTATCTATCTATCTATCTATCAATTTCAGTCTCTTTCTTTCTTTCTATCTATCTATCTATCTATCTATCTATCTATCTATCTATTTCAGTCTCTTTCTTTCTATCTATCTATCTATCGATCTATCTGTCTATCTATTTCAGTCTCTTTCTTTCTTTCCTTCTTTCTGTCTTTCTTTCTATCTATCTATCTATCTATCTATCTATCTATATATATATATATATATATATATATATATTTCAATCTCTTTCTTTCTTAATTTTCATCTATCTATCTATTTCAGTCTCTTTTCTTTTTTTTCTTTTCTGGATATCTATCTATCTATCTATCTATCTATCTATCTGTCTGTCTGTCTGTCTGTCTCTCTCTCTCTCTCTCTCTGTCTATCTATTTCAGTCTCTTTCTTTCTATCTATCTATTTCAGTCTCTTTCTTTCTTTCTATCTATCTATCTATGTCTGTCTCTCAGTGTTTCTTTCTTTCTTTTTATCTCAACCTTTTCCTATCTATCTTGTTCTTTTCATATCTATCACAATCTTTTCCTATCTATGTATCTCAGACTTTTCCTCTTTTTGTCTCACTCACTCTCTCTCTCTCCCCCTCTCTCTCTCTCTCTCTCTCTCTCTCTATCTATCTATCTATCTATCTATCTATGTATTTCAGTCTTTCTTTCTTGCTATCTATCTCAGTCTTTCACATCTATCTATCACAATCTTTTCCTATGTATCTCAGACTTTTCCTCTCTCTCTCTCTCTCTCTCTACCTATCTGTTTATCTATTTATCTATCTATATACGCATTCAGTCTTTCTTTCTTGCTATCTATCTCAGTTTTTTTCGTATCTATCTATCTATCTATCTATCTATCTACCTATCTATCTATATATATATATATATATATATATATATATATATATATATATATATATCTCAGTCTGTTCATATTTATGACTCTACATCGGAGTTTCTCTCTCTTTCTATCTCTCTCTCGCTAAATCTATCTATCTCATTCTAGTTTTATCTATATGTCTCTATATCACTGTTTTGCTCTCTCTTTCTCTCACTCTATCTATCTATCTATCTATCTATCTATCTATCTCAGTCTGTTCATCTATTTCTTTCATTCTTTCACTCAATCTCTCTCTATGTCTATTCACATCTCTCTCTTAGTGTTTCTCTCTCTTCCTCTCTATGTATCTATCCCTGTTTATATCTATCTATCTATCTAGCTAGCTAGCTAGCTAGCTAGCCTGTTTGTTTATATTCATTTAATGATCTTAATATCTCTCTATTGCTCTCTCAGTCTCTCACTCTGTCTATATCTATATTTCTCAATCTATCTATCTATCTATCTATCTATCTATCTATCTATCTATCTATCTATCTATCTATGTCAATCTATATCTGTTCCTGCATATCTATTACATTCAATCAGACTGTATCTACTTACATACCTATCTTAATTTTATTCATATCTCTCAATAGACAAATTTCGTTTTTCCTCCATATTTTTATAAATTTCTGCGCCATTAGCCCTATTCATTTAAACTACTCACTTATTTTACTCTCATATCTACATATTTATTTTACGTAATTTTCTTAAGTATGCCAAATTAGACACTGCAATTTAAAACACACACACACACACACACACAATTTAAAGAAATATTTCCAACTACTTCCTCCCAGATACTCGAAAGTCATCTAAGTTGATCGCTCGCACCCACTCACTTTCATTCTTTCTTCTACGTGCCCCCCCTCATTCTCTGATTCGGTTCATGAAATTAATAGCATGCAACCATAAAAGTATAGATGGCCACATATGTATTTATTTGATTACGTCTATTATTTTCAAAATTGACTGGAGATTTCATTTGGACATACATATACATATATGCATGCAAACATAAATCAAGAAGTATATATATACATATACATAAAATTTATACACGTATTCCTATCTCTTCCACTCTCTCTCCCTCCATATATATTTATAAATATAATGTAAATAAATTTTCTAACTACAATAGATTAATAGACAGATACAAAGCTTAGCTACGTATGGCACAAGGATATGCCTTACGATGAATTCAATTCAAATGGAACTCACTGTTAATAGCTTTGGAAGTTAACGTGTTTTCTGACTGATTCTGTTTTCAAAGTCGGGACCACAGAAGGAAAACACGGATTAGATGTAAGAAAGATATATTAACAGGTTACAGAGATAGTGTAAGCGGAGCTTACTATATGTTAGTGTCCAATACTGGTAGTCGTACGCGGCTCTCACTGTCTCTCTGTCTGTCAGTCTAGAGTGTTGTGTCGCATACTTAATATAGACCTGCAAGAGTCTATTGTGTAGGTAGTTCCGGTCTCACAATACTAATGTAGTTCATAATCTTAAATTCATGCAATCGAGGTACAAGGTGGTGCGTTTATTAGAACAGTGGCCGTTAAAATATTTATAGAAAAGATACGTGGAACCCACGTCAAACCAGTGAGAAAATCACTGGTTAAGGCTGATAACATTAGAGATTTTTCTTTGGATTTTGTCGATAATGTCAAGCCATATTCAAGAGCTTCACATCAGATATGGCAGCAATATTCATTGCACAGGAAAATGGTAGAATTATAAATTTGCAAGATGGATTCTGTCGAAAAAAAAATGAACGATACAATGAACCAGTTTTCCGAGCATCAGACGTAGCAACTGATACAATATAATCCGACTACTTCATGTCAGTCGTAAAACTTGAGACAATGAAGGTGTTAATGATTTTCTCCCTTGGAGGTTAGCATCAGTTTTGCTGATGGAAAGAAAAAATTGCTTTTTTATAACTGCTAAAATATAGTAGTTTTCATCTGGAGGCGTTAAAATTTACAAGCCATTTCTTGCCCATTTACTGATTGGAACTTTGTGTTGCTTTATCGGACCAATCGCACTTTCTATTAAGACAGGAAAAAATGTTTGTGCCATCAGCATAAATACCCAATTTGGAACTAATGACATTGAGAAAAATCTTTGATGAAGATAACAAACAAGATAGAAAGAAGCCAGGCATTTGTTGTAGAGTTTGAAAAGAACAAGGAACGGTTGGGACGCACATTTCCTTAGAACAATTGCAGGGATATCGTCAAGTCTGCAAGCCTTGTGGCGATGTAGAACATCATACAGTAGGGATTCGTTCTGGCGTGAAAATCAGGCATTATTATATTATAAAAAATTAAAATCTTCAGACACGCTATCATTTCATTTAGATTCCTTGACCAGTTTCGG